>JANHFO010002854.1:7713-19392 GCA_032468095.1 Pareas carinatus | reverse complement strand
ATATCTAGCCCAGAAGCTTCGTGGCAAGGTTAGTGGCAGGGCTTCAAGGAGACCACGTCTGTCTGTTCTTCTGCTTCATAATGGCCAGTTTTGCTTTGCGGGCAAAACCTCAGAGCCGTGCAAATGCTTTCGGCTTGCTCAGGGAATCCGTCAGAGGCAGCTTGCCGCCTATTCATAACCAAGCAAAGCATCAAATGACTTCAGCTCAACTCTGATTTGGAAACAGGTTTATCAAGCTCAGTCCAAATGAAAGGTAAATGGGCTGATGCCCAGAGAAGACTCAATTTAGAGTGGAGAAATTCGGGATGCTAAAAGAAGGGTGGCACAAAACGATTATCTTTCCATTGGGATTCTTTAAGTCAAGGATGAGGAAGCATGAGGGTTTATCCCTACTTTCAGTAGCAGGCATGGAGTTCTCATTGCCACCTACTCATGAAGCACACTGTAGTTTCACGAGTTGCTAATTATCCAAGCTGGAAAAAAAGAATCAGCAGATCTGACCGTAAATTAATTTATCTCTGCAGCAGACATTATGGAAAAATTTGGAGCTGATTGGTCTCCAATTTGTTACAGGTTAACACTGATATTTTTTTTGTTTAAGAAGACCTTAAAAGAAGTTTCCTTTTTTAAAAGAATAAAAAATAAAATGGAGGTGCAAAATAGCAAAATAACAGAGTTGGAAGGGACCTTGAGGGTCTTCGAGTCCAGAGGTCTTCAACCTTTCTCAAGCTGCGGATCCCAAAACATGTCGTTGCTACACGGAGGACCCCATTCCCACAAATTCAACTTATGACTCATCGACAATTCACGTGTACTACTTTTTTCAATTTTTTTTACCTGTCTGCGGACCCCCTGGCAACTTGCCATGGGCCCCCATGT
Source organism: Pareas carinatus (assembly GCA_032468095.1). Lineage (NCBI taxonomy): Eukaryota > Metazoa > Chordata > Lepidosauria > Squamata > Pareidae > Pareas > Pareas carinatus. The sequence continues at coordinate 18,513 of JANHFO010002854.1, read as the reverse complement.
GGTCCACGGACCCCAGGTTGAAAACCTCTATCCTAGTCCTAGTCAGGCAGGAAACCTTGTACCATTTCAGACAAATGGCTGTCCAATCTCCTCTTAAAAACCTCCAATGTTGGAGCATTTGCAACTTCTGGAGGGAAGTCGTTCCACTGGTTAATTGTTCTCACTGTCGGGAAATTTCTGGTTAGTTCTAGATTGCTTCTCTCCTTGATGATTTTCCATCCATTGTTTCTTGTCCTGCCTCACGGTGCTTTGAGGAATAGGTGGATCCCCTCTTCTTTTACAGAATGACAAAATTGGAAGGGACCTTGGAGGTCTTCTAGTCCAGCGCCATGCTCAAGCAGGAGAGCCTCTTCCATTTCAGACAAATGGATGTCCAATCTCATCTTAAGAACCTCCAGTGTTGGGAACATTCACAACTTCTGAAGGCAAGTCGTTCCACAGATTAATTGTTCTCGCTGTCAGGAAATTTGTCCTTAGTTCTAGGTTGCTTCTCGCCTTGATGAGTTTCCATCCGTCGCTTCTCGCACTTCGGAGAATAGCTTGACTCCCTCTTCTTTGTGGCAACCCCTGAGGTAGGTTTTAAAGGCTTGCTAGATTACATTGGGTTTGATATGGATGATTGTAGATCACTTAGAACCGCAAAACCGAGCAGTAGAACGTACAAGTCAAGGCAAACAACAAGAATAGGCCATTAAGGATCTTATGAGGCACAGGAATAATGTCTGAGGGCAAACAGGCAAAGGAAAGCATTTTGTTGCTTTTGCTAAGACGTTCCCCCTGATCCAAGAAGTTGAAGACCTGCTAGTTCATTCCCACTTGACACCTTTGTTCAGAGAGAAACAGAGACGGCCATCTCCTCTGTGCATTTAATTGGCCTTAAAAGTTTAAAGAGCAGATTACCCAAGGCAATCAGAGAGAATCCACTTGTCTATACTTCACAACAGCTCGCAAGCAGTTTGATATTTACTGTCAGCTGGCATTTAATTACAGCGCCAGATTCCGAGAACATAATTGACAGAATGCCGAGGACTTAATTCTTGCAAAAGGGAAGTTTTCGCCATGCTGAAATGTGCTGGCTAATTGATGAAAACTTCCCTCTTTTCACAAAAAAAGCACGGAGATTTGCTAGCTCACAAATTCCCCGCTCAAACATTGGCCTTCTTCCCAGAAAATGCTTAAATGAGACCATGGGGGTGGGGGAGGGTCTAATATGGAATGGGAACCCACCAAAACCATGAATTAACCCCATCAACCTATCCCCCAAGGGTTAAATTGAACCTAAAACAGACCAGTTGAACATAGGGTTAAACTAAATCCACTCAATTGGTCATGTTGTGGGGATAACATAGCCTAATATTATAGGCAAATACTACAGGCAGTATAGGCTAGAAACCAGGAGATGGTGAGTTCTAGTTCCACCTTAGACATGAAAGCCAGCTGGGTGATCCTCTCTCGGCCCAGCCCACCTCACAGGGTTGTTGTTGTGAAGAAAATAGGAGGAGGAAGGAGTGCTATATATGTACGCCGCCTTGAGTTGCTTATAAAGTAATAAAAGTGGGATAAAAATCTAATAAAAAGATTGACCTTCCAAGAAGTCTTCCAAGAAAAAGAGCTGGAGAGAAAGAACGGCATTACCTCAACATGTATTGGCTGTAGTGTTCAAGCCAGAGATACTGTGGGGTCCTTCGTGCTTTTGAGCTTGGTGGTTTTCTTGCAGAAGTTTCATTACCCAACTAGGTAACATCATCAGTCCTAGAATGGAGTGGGGTGTGCTGAGTGGGGAGGAGGAGGAGGAGATGACAGAGGAAAAGGACGGCCACTGTGAGGTCCTTGGTGCTCTCTGAACCTGGCTGTTTTCTTGCAAACATTTCATTACTCAACTAGTTAACTTCTTCAGGGCTGAGGATCTTATCTAGTTGGATAACGTAATATCTGCCAGAAAACAACCAAGCCCAGAGAGCACCAGGGATCCCACAGTCAAATGAAATTTAAGGAGAGTGGTTTGATCTACATATGTCTGGAATTACACCTCAGAGTCAGCCCTGAGCTGGATTCTGGCTTTATATGTTGGGCAAACCCAACCCATGATGTCCCAAAGGTGCTTTATTTTTATTTTATTTTCCAAAATGGCAGGTGGAGCTTCTTGGCTTTTGCTTTGAAAATGTTTCACTTCCCATCCAGAAAGCTTCTTCATTTCCGATGAAGCTTCTTTGATGAGAACTTAAAGGTTTTCTAAGAAAAAAACCAAGAACGTCCAGTTGCTTTTTTTGGGGAAAAAAGCATCTTTGGAACAACCACGAACCTGGATGATTGAGAATCTCTACAGACATTACATCCAACCCACGATGACTCACTCATTCAATACATTTCAATTAGGCAACCCAAGACATGACTTAGAAACTAGATCACGTGACCTTCTCCAGGCAATCTCCAAGAATCAGTCATGACTGAACAGAATCAAACAAAGAAAAAACCCTGAAAACCAAAACCTTTCTCTTTGTAGCTAAGCATCCCAAATTCTCAACCCAGTTCCAGACCACATAAACTAGATTTTATGAGCTGGCAGAAGGTAGGGAAGGAGCAACCAATAAAGAGCATGCATCTGAATGGAGAGGAAGCGAACAGATCTTTCTTATCTTCCTTAGCGAAATCTGCCTTTTGATGGTAAAGATTTCACCCAAATTCTATTGCACATCAACAGCGAGCAATTTGCTTTTCTTAAACACAGCTTTGAACATGTCTATTTTGGAAAGAGGTAGGTAGATTATGGTTGTTGTTTTTTAAGGAAAATCTTTTTTATGTGTATATAAGTTTTATTAACCATTTAGACTAAAATCATTTTTAAAAATCAACATAGATCAATTGTTTGGGCATACCTTCAATTAACGTATTATTATAAAAATCCACTATCACTAGTACATTTTTAGTTTCTACTCCTTCATTTTTTCCCCAGAGCCATTTGTAAAACAATGTTCATATTTAAAAATATTCAGGTTCTTCTTTTCTTTTTTAATCTCATAGTTAGTCTGTCCATTTCTGCACAGTCTAATATTTTCCTTAACACATCTTGTTCGCTTGATGTATCTTCTTTCTTCCAATGTTGTGCGAATATGATTCTTGCTGCTGTTATTATATGCAAAATCAAATATAGATTTTGTTTCTCAAGTTTCTGTGATGTTATACCTAGTAAGAATAGTTCTGGTTTAAATTCTATCTCCATTTCCAATATTTGTCTTAACCAAGTATGAATCTTTTTCCAGTATTCTTGTGCATAATCACACGTCCACCACATATGGTAATAAGAACCTGTTTTACATTTATATTTCCAACATTTATCTGACATATTCTTAAACACTTTCGCAATTCTTTCTGGTGTCATATGCCATCTATAAAACATTTTGTATAAGTTTTCTTTATATGATACGGACATCATCATTTTATAGTTTCTTTCCCATAGCTTTTGCCATTTTTCTAACTCTATAGTGTATCCAGAATTACTTGCCCATATTATCATTGTCTCTTTAACTTATTCTTCTTCCATTTTTAAGCTCATTAAAAATTATACACTTTAATTAATTTCTCATCTGAGGTTAATAACAATTTATCAAATTCTGTTTGTTCTTTAGAGAACTCATATTATTTAATATCTTTATCATATCATATTCGCCAGACCAATTCTTGAATACAAAACCCATATAATTAAATATCTTTATCACATCATATTTGCCAGACCAATTCTTGAATAAAGCTCATCTGCCTGAAATCCATATTGTATAATGAACATTAATACAACTGAAAGATTCCAGAGGTATTTTACGAGAAGAAGTACCCTTCCACTCTTCAGCCCGCAACAGAATATCTGAGGCCACCAGGCTTGAAATTCTGGACATAGACAACTTAAAGCTACGCCGTCTATGGTCTGACCTAAACTTAGTACACAAAATTGTCTGCTACAGTGTTCTACCTACTTCAGTTTCAGCCACAATAACACACGGGCTAACAACAGATACAAACTCAAAGTGAACCGCTCCAGACTCAATGGAGGAAAATACGACTTTAGCAACAGAGTGGTCAATGCCTGGAACCCACTTCCTGACGCTGTGGTTACATCCTCAAACCCCTCAAACTGTAACCTTAAACTGTCTACCGCGGACCTCACCCCATTCCTGAGAGGTCTGTAAGGGGGGCGTGCATAAGCGCACCAATGTGCCTTCCGTCCCTGTCCTACTGTCCCCATTTGTTCGTGCTCATTTGTTATGCAGAAGCTTATACCTGTTTATACCTATATGTTTATATGGTATGTTTATACTTATACTTGTTTTTCTCATACATGCTTGACTAAATAAATAAAATAAAATAAAATAAAAATCCTGCTTTTATTTGTAACTATGTCTACCATGTAATATCCATATCCTGATTTTAAAATGGAAAGTCTTTTGTTTTGCTTACGAACCATTCGCTTGTTTTATGCAATGCCCGTGAGGCAATTGTCAAGTTTAGCTATTGTCAAATGTCAGAATGATGGTGAATCTTCAAAACAAAAGAGGAACACCAGCCATCACTACAGGCTACACCTAACTGATAAGAATTGACCTGCCTTAGCAACAGACTAGCTAAATGATTCACTACCCTATTTGAAACCGCCTTTTTAGTAAAATACCCAAAAAATACTATTAGCTACTGGTTAGAGAAGGAAAACAATCTGAGCCTTTTACGGAGCTGAGGGCTGATAAAATATGGCAATGAGAGAAACAATAAAAGGACACCAGACACAAAGCTTTCGCTTCTCAAGGGCCAGAAAAATACAAAATATAAATGAACTCTGAGGTGTTTGCACAGCAAATGTCCCTGGCGGTACCGTAATAACTAGAAATAAAGAGATCATTAAGGTTTAAATATAGCCTTGGGGAAGGTCATAATTGACAATGAATTGATTGGAGCTGAGATTTGATTGGAAACATTGATGCTGGAACACTATTTAGATTTCTGTCAGCGGCTTTATAAGAATGGAGCCACAAATTGAAGTTGTGATTTAATTTCTGCCATCTTGAGCCTCTGTTTAAGTCTTGGAAGGGCATTTGAAAGAGAAAATTGGAAAGGAAAATAAGGTGGTGATAGCAGAAGGATATTTTTTTCTTTCTTTCTGTTAGTTATTGATGACATTGTGCAGTGTGTACATATGATGAACTCTCTGGGCAACACAAAAGAACTATGTAAAAGGGGGGGGAGAAGAAGCGCTTTGACACCTAGAATATTTTATGTTTGGGGGCAGATTCATTGGGTGGATTATTGACTTTACATTTCTCTAGGAAACTGAAAAATTCTCAAAGAGTAGAGCAGAGGTCCATGGTCGCTAGGGTTTTTATTCACCCCAAATGCGCAAGTCAAATTTTATTTCTCCTCATCCAAACCCAGTCCATGTGAATTGCATTTGTGGACATGTAAATAACTCGGTCATATTCAGCCATTAATCCAGTCAAACCTCTTTTCTGGTGAGCCTGGTTGCACACAGTAACATTGACTTGGTCAAAAATCACCCTCTGAAGGAGAGAGTCCCACTTGCTTCTGGCGTTCCTCATATTACATCAACCCTCAGAGTTGAATCATGGATGTCTCTTTAACATCGCCAGCTTCTTCTCCACTGGTCAGATGTGCAACAATAGATATGGCTTCATATTAAGAGCCGTGGTGGCTCAGTGGCTACCATGTAATACTGCAGGCTAACTCTACCCACTGCCAGCAGCTTGATCCTGATGGGTTCAAGGTTAACTCAGCCTTCCATCCTTTTGAGGTTGGTAAAATGAGACCCAGATTGTTGGAGGCAAGATGCTAACTCCATAAACTATTTAGAGAGGGCTGCAAAGCACTGTGAATCAGTATGTGTCTAAGTGCTATTACCGTTACTGGAGCCAATCAATGTTAAGGAACTTTATTTCATCCAGACAGTCTTGGTCATAAATTAGCTTCCCTTTCCAACTGTTCTTCTCCAGCTTTGTTTCTTGGAAGATTCGGTAGCCGAATTAGTCAATAATCTGTGTTTAGATGTCCCCTCAACATGATTATCTGGATGGAGTTAATTTAATGCTGCAAATAACCATCCTGAGCATAGTTTCTACTGCCAGACCTTCACAATAAGTTCTTACTTGTTCCTTACACATCCATTTTTATTTCTTGAAGGACTTGGCGCGACCCAATGAGTCTATTGTTTGGATTCGGGTGTTCCCACAACTTGATTGACTGGATGGAGTTAGTTTAATCTTCTGAATGAATGGATGCATTAATTCCTTTTAGGATCTTCACAACAGACGACATCCTCCTCAGAATCCACTACCCTCTCATTAACCAGTACTGTGTGTACTAATGTACTGTGGGAATGGGGTGGCTGTGTCAACTTATTTCTGAATGGTTTCTTTTGATCTGTGAATTCAATGTTTTAGAGCAGTGATAGCTAACATTTTAGGCACTGAGTGCTTGAACGAGTCACAGCTAATGAGTTCCAGCTTGTGATGTCATCGCCCAGCACCACTGTTCTCTTTCTGAGCATGAACATGGTACTGTGATGTCATCACCTGACACCGCTACTCTCTTTTTAGAGTATGAGCATTGTTAATGAAATGTCATTAGTCCCAACTAGATTTTTCTATCAACAGACTTGAAGCATGCAGACAAACAAACAAAGAATAAAGAAGAGGGTGGAATCTTGTGCAAAACTATACACACACACACACACACACATACACACACAAACAAACAAATCAAGGCCACGGCATGGAGATTATTGTGAGAACAGAGAGGAGAGAATAGAGATGAGGTGAGATTAACACCATGTTTCTCCAAAATAAGACTGGATCTTATATTAATTTCTGTGCCAAAAACAACACACTAGGGCTTATTTTCCAGTTAGGTCTTATTTTGGGAGAAATACGCTGCTAAAATGCATCCATCTGACTGACGATCTTAACTGGGATTTATTTTTGGGGTAGGGTTTCTATTACCAGCATCCTGAAAAATCAGGCTAGGGCTTATTTTCCCGGTTAGGTCTTGTTTTGGGGGAAACAGGGTAGCCCAAGAGATGAATAAGGACTCCACCTTGTTTGAACATCTCATTGCAGGTCTCATGCTAACTTTATGACTGTAGATTCCATTAGCCTAGTTTCATTGACAGGAAGGAGTGTTTTACCAGGAAGAATATTTATCTATTGACTAATTTTAATTGCACACTTGCGGGAGCAGGTGGCATATTGTTAGGCAACTGAATTATAACTGCATAGACAGTCTGCCAAAACCAACAACAGAAACAGCAGGCAGAGAGGCTGTTAAGCTGTGTCCACTTGTATACATAGAACGGGTCATTCATGCAAGGGAGCGCATTTAGAAAGAGAGGTAGTGCAAATGCCTTCGGTCTGGAATAAAAGACGCAGTGAGGACTATCAAAGTTAGATAGCAAATGAAGAGAGTTATACCAAAGATCAGACCCCCACCCCAACTTCCATCCCCTTCACTCCAAAATTACAGGAAACCAGCTCGAATGTCAGGGAAGAAGTACAGCAGCCCCTAAAAGTAAAAGAACACACAGCAGTAGCAGCAATAATCAAGTAGACAGAAAGCAGATAACAACTGCAAACCAATCAAAACCAATTGATAGGATTAAAACTAAGGAAACCAATATTTAAATTTACATTTACCAAGTCTCAAGGAAGATCACAGGTTTTACATAAACCTCAGAAGTCAGGAAGCACAAATTAAATCAAAAAAGACAAACAAATGTAGACTAACAGCTTGTGAAATGTACCAGAAAAGTATAAAAATCCATGTACCTGCTGAACTAATTTGGTCAGCTACCCTAGAGGCATTCTGTCACTGTTTGCCTCTGGTTAGCTAAATAAAATGGAGACTTCCTTTCACGTAGCTACTTCCAATTCATTTCTTCAGCGTCTCTCTATCAGTTTAGAACAGACCAGATTTTTCTTCTAACAGTTCCCTATCAGAATCGGATTCCCTGTGGTTTGTCCACTTAATGCTATCATGATCAGGAAATGCTAGACCCCAAAGTCTTGCCTTAAGACTTAAAAGCTATTTTTCAGCCCAAATTCCCTATAAACAAATGGAAAATCTTTACAAGTGAAAAAACAGCCGTGCAGGTTGAAAAGGAGAAGAGAATGTAGCCAGGAATAGAATTCTGGGTTGGGGAATTGAGAAGCGATGTTTAGAAAATAAAACAATAGAACATCATAAACCGACGTGATTAAATATTTACATAGAATCTCAACATTAAAAGAAAATCCGACGAAGACACCAAGTTAACTGAATCTGTGGAAGCAACTTAGTAAATAATGAATATGCATATGGAAATGCTATTATATTCATTTACTAAGACAGGGAAGACAGCCCAGGGATTGGCAAACATTGATTATCCACCGACATTGTTATTGAAACAAATTACAGATGAATCATCTCCCAACTTGAATCGCTTCTGCTTTTGTCTTTTCTTTTTTCCAGTCTCTATGAAAAAAATAAAATTGAAGGCTCAATCATTCCATTGCTTCGGTTTATTCCAAGCGTTCAGATATATGTCTAAAAAACCAAAAATCATTGGGTTTGCTAAGGTTAAAGGTGACTGGTATTTTGTAGGTTGTAAAAAACAGCAATCCTATTGATAATGTTGTTCAACAAATCTCAGTTTCACCAAAGTCTAAGATGCTGGCTGTTTTCAATCTTGCCTTAAGCCATGAGGTTTGCTTTAGGCTAAATTAAGCCATTTTAAGATGTGTGGAGTTCAATTCCCAGAATACCTCAACTAGTAATGTTGAGAGTTGAAGTCCACATATCTTAAAATGGCTAAGGTTGGAAAATACTGCTTTAGATTGAATACAGCGCATAAACCCAGCACCATGTCTTGTAAACCATGGTTTACAGTTCAGTATGCTGTAGAAAACTAGCCAATTGTAGTTTATTCATCATTAAAACATGGCCTGATGTAATGGAACAAGGAAGTCAGTGACTGACTCTATCATTGTTGTCAGAAGAAGCTTATATAGCTGAATCAATTACAAATGATCAAATATTGTGAAGAACTTGTCAGTCTGCTCAAATGTTCACCCTAATCCGGGAATACTTTTATTTTATTCTCTTTGTGACCAAATTGCCTTCTCCTCGTCTTTTGGTTGAAATCACAGGTCGCTATTCTTCGTGCAACAGGATTATAAAAATGTCCCATCTCCTAAAGCAGTGGTCGCCAACCTGTGGACCAGGGTCCACCAGTGGATTGCGAGAAAAATTTGGTGATCCGCAGGAAAATCTGGAGATTATTTGAATTTTTGCATAGTTGTATGGTTTGTGTGTGTGTGTGTGTGTGTCTATCTGTCTCTTGTCTCTCTCTGTGTGTGTGTATGTCTATCTCTCATTCTCTGTCTTTCTCTCTTTCCTCTCTTTCTCTCTGTGTGTGTGTGTGTGTGTGTGTGTGTGTGTGTGTGTCTGTCTCTGTTTCTCTCTGTGTCTCTGTCTCTGTTTCTGTCTCTGTCTCTCTCTCTCAGGAACAAATATCACACTAAAATGTGTAATACTTCAAGAAACTTCAATTATTTTGTAATAATTAAACTAACTTTAATTTTGCTACAATTATGCAACCTTTAAATATTTTGTTATGATTAAATAAGCTTTTTAAATTTTGTTATACTAAATAGGTGCATTCTATATTAATAAAATGGAAGTTCTCTGATCATTATTTTACAAATGTATGTATCTTTTCTAAAAATTCGTATTAGTGGTCCAAGGGGTTTAAAATTATGAATTTAGTGATCCCCGAGGTCCAAACGGTTGGCGACCACTGTCCTAAAGCACACACTGCTTTATGGATTTTCCCCCCTCTCCTTGAACTACTGTATATATAACCCATTTTAAGAGTCTAATGCAGTGCTGGCTGCTGAAATTTAAAGTTGATCGGGCTGATCTCGCAGTATTTCATGCCCTTTTAGTGCTTGGGGCAGTGCCCTCATCTCGAGATAACGAGAAGCTCTTAAAGATTCATCAACTGTTAGTGCCACATCGGCATGAATGGAGGACATCGCCGACTCTTATCACTTCAACCACCTGCCCCAATTCACCTATTTTTAGAGTGCGGGCAGGCCTCGATGTACGACTGAAACGGAGCCCAAGATTCCCACCATGTCAATTGAATTTTGCCCCATTTTGTGATCTTTCTTGCTTCCGTCATTAAGTGAATCCCTACAGTTGTTAAGTTAGGTAGGTGGCTGGTCGTTAAGCGAATCTGGCTTCCCCATTGACTTTGCTTGTCAGAAGTTTGCGAAAAGGGGTCACATGACCCTGGGACGCAGCGACCGTCATAAATATGAGTCAGTGGCCAGGCTCCTGAATTTTGATCATGGGACCCCGGGAATGCTACTACTGTCAAGGGTGAGAAACAGTGATAAATCCCTTTTTGCAGTGCCATTGTATCTTTGAACCATCGCTAAGAACTGCTGTAAGTCAACGGCCACCTGTGGCTTCCTCATCGTTCATGAAACTTGAACTGCAAAGTATTTCTAATGCCCGGAAATGCAGTGTGGATACCGTTTTCAGTATCGGATACTGTGTCCCATATTTCCCAACGATAGATTCCACGCAAATGCACAAATGTAGGCGCATCATTAGACACCATTTTGCTTCTCTGAGGCCATATTTTGAAGACGTGAGTCTCCTTCGGCCTCCAACTTACGCCAGCTCAGCTTCAGATGGTTGATGCCAGAAGGTTTGATGATTTTCTGGGAGGGCACCAGGAAGAAAATTAATAGTGTGGCGGAG
>JANHFO010002853.1:104649-114695 GCA_032468095.1 Pareas carinatus | reverse complement strand
AACCACCGCTTCCTTTAGGGAGGGTGGCAAGAACCCCTCGTTCAATGAAGCCCCCACAACAGCCTGGAGCCAGCCTCATGTCACTTCCCGGGAGGCCAGCACCAACTAGGAGGGGAGCAGGTCCAATAAACATGTGGTCGGGTTCAGCCGTCCCAGGATCCTGTCCAAATTCTGATTTTGATTCTGATTCTGCAGCAAGTCTGTTATGTACAGCAGTGGACAAACACTGAAACACCCACATTGGGAATTGGAGAAATGGATTGCAAAGATGGCAGAATTAGCAGAAATGACAAAATTGACTGTGTGGTCATGGAGAAAGCAACATGTACTTTTATTGAAAATGGAAACTTATTGACTGTTTGCTGAAAAAAAAGTAAAATGGTGAATTCTGTATTTGCTGATTGAAAAAGGAGTTGAACACATGACAGAAGGGATGTTTGTAATTTAATTTGAAAGAGGAAGTAGGGCTAATGAGTTTCTTTGAAGCTGCTGCATAATTAAAGAAGTCACTTCTTTAATTATCTTTTTCTTTCCTTTTCTAACTAAAATGATTGTTTTTCACTTTGCTTGTTTTTCACTTTTTTCATTTTGTCTACATGTGATTTGAGGTAGATGTTGCTGCCGTGTTGATTTCTGAGTCCTGTATCCAATGCATTAAAAAAAATATTACGAAGATCATTCTCAGTGATAGATAAAATTCTCTTAAATACCAGAAAATAGCATGCAGAAGATAATCATTTATTTTTGCCCTGAACAAGACATTTAAAATATTTTCAAGGACACCATGTCTGCAGGCTTTAAAAAGATCAACTAATTATCAAATCAATGATCATTTGGGGTAAAGTAATGAAGTATGGAAAATAACCACTTCAAATTATATAAATGATTACTGCAGAGTATTTAAAACCTGTAAGCCATTAGCAAGGGGATTTAATGTGTGGGCATTAAATACTTTTAGAGTTTTACTTTTTGATGCCATTTAAAAATGGAAAATTATATTTTAATTGTTTTAATTTCTCTGAACGTGAATGTGTGTGTGTGTGTTCACTTTTTTAAAAATTTCTTCCTTAGAAGGACATTTTTATTATATTTAAAAGATTACATTTTCTTCCACAAAGTAGTACATGATGGCCTAGTGGTTAAGGCAGGAAGCTAGAAATAAGGAGAATGTGAGTTCAAGTCCTACCTTAGGCCTGAAAGCTGGTTGGGTGCCTTTGGACCAATCACCAGCCTGTGTGTTCTAACATGGGCATGACAGTCAGCTGGGTTACTTTGGGTCAATTAATCTCTCTCAGTCCACCTCACCTCACAGGGTTGTTGAGGGGAAATGAGCCAGATCTCTGTACCCCTTCCAATCTTACAATGTTTCTTTGAGTTTTTCTATGCTCTGTCTGGTGTCAACTTTGATGACACCCAGCCATTGTGTTCTTTGACTGCCGGGTTTCCTTTTACTGCTAACTCTTCCAAACATAATTGCTTTCTTCAGTGAATTCTTCTGCATGACACGGCCAAAGCGAGTGAGACACAGTTTTGTGATTTCTTTTCCTTCCAGTGACATGTCATTATTATGCCCTCCAGTACTTGCTTGTTGGTCACCTTTACTGTCCTTTACTTGTTGGCTCCACCTTTTCTGCAGGAGCCTTGACAAAGATACAAATTAATAAGTGAATGCATAATATTTTATTTTAAAAATGGCATGAGCATAATAGAGAGACTGCCATTTCACAACAATCGTTGTCAATGAGAAATGAATATTATCTCTAGATGGTCTAGACTATGTCATATTAGAATATAATATAAATATCTAAATACAATAATAAAACAAAATATAAGACAGAAGCAAAAGAACATAATCAAGTTAGACTTTAAAAGAGCTGATTTTAACAAACTCAGAGAGAGCTTGGGAGGAATTCCATAGATGAAAATCTTCAAGGGGAAATCAACCCCAAAATCTCAGGAAACTCTGAAAAATACAACTATAAAAGCCTGGTCCAGTTCAATACCACTAAAAAAGAAAAACAAGGACTCCAAGGAAAAACTAGTATGGTTGCACAAAGAACTCCCAGATCAATTGAGAGATAAAAAGGATAAGTATAAAGAATGGAAAGCGGAACACATAACTAAGGCAGAATACCAACAAATAGCCCAAACTTGCAAAGATGAAGTTAGGAAAGCCAAGGCTTTGAACGAAGACTTGCAACAAATGTCAATAATAATAATAAAATCTTCCTTTCAACACATAAAAAGCAAAAAAAATCAAAGAAACAAATGGTCTGCTATTGGGAGAAGGTAATAATAAAGTAACAGGCAGTAGAGAGGAAGCAGAAAGCAGACCACAATAACAACAGAAGGCAAAGAAAGATCTCCAAGGCATTGTTCTTCATTTGAAGAGAGTGCAAAGCTCTGAACAAAACTGATTTCCTAGGATCATATCTTGGAATAAGACATCAGAATAATCCCGCGCTCGGGTATCCATAAACAAACACTAAGGAGTGTAATCAAGGTCACAGCTTCTATTTGCTGATCCAGCAGAAGATACAAGCCAGGATTATGTCCAGATAGTGTATCTTTCCTTTCCAGTCAGTCTAGATTAGGAATTAGTTGCTGCCCACAACTGTTAAAGTAAAGAGGATAGGAAAAAGAGATATAATCTAGAGAATTTGAGAGAAATTTGGACGCTAAACTTCCTCACTCCTTCCTGAACACATTCTCTCTGAAGAGGTTGGAAACTATTTTTGTTAAAAATATAATTTGTGCTAAAACTTCTTCTCCCTCTTTGAATAACTACTGTTAATTCAGATGTAAAAATATCTTTTATGGATTTTACCTTTATACTTGCTCAATATCTTCAGGTCACTTAAGCACCTGTTTACCTGTTAAGTAATGAGTTTTTCTCCTTTGACCATCATTGTATGCTTATATGTTTATGTATTATTTTGTTTGTTTGTTTAAAATAATATTTGTAAAAAAAGCTGTTAAAGTTCTCAAGGTTGGACATCCCCCATCTAGAGTGAAAGATAGGGATACACTGAATCATTTCATTTCTTCTCAAATAATAGGATTCATTTTCAACCTCTTTCAACTGAAGCACACTCTCACATCTTTCAAACATTTATTCAAATAGATTAAAGCTTCAGGTAAATTAGTGGTGCAATGCCAGTGAGTTTCTGGATACTGGAGAATTCAACTAACAGGACTAATTAATCACCTGATGAATTTGTTGAAACCATGCTGGAAAATATATATTTTCATGCTATATGGACAATAGACTCTTATATACTAAGCAGATGCCTGACTGATACAATCTGTGTACTCTTCATTTAGTTGTTTTTTTCCCCATGGGGAAATGTTAAAAAAAATATTTAGTTGTCAGGAATTAGAACTTTCTATTTCTTGAAATAGTTTTTTTGAGATATACACACACACAGCTCTGTTTGCTAGGACCTCTGAAGGACATCTTGAGTTTGGCAGTGACCGCTTGAACCCTTGAAAATCTGTGTGCTTAGCTCTGAATCTGGCCAGAGTTTGAGATGAAAAGACATCCATCACCTGCAGACTTGAGAAGAATGAAAAATCAGGATCTTTTGTTCACAGAAGATGCCCTCCTGCAACCTAGATGTGACCTATCATCTTAAGACTAATTTATCCCAGACAAGCTTTGATGTAGTGCTCATCTGTAACCATTAGCAACCGAGAGCAAAATAATATACTGCTGAGATAGCGGTTGCAGTGAAAGAGGAGAAAAATAATTTTGATTTGCCTTTTATTTTGTAGTCCTGACAATAAGGATGGCATAAGGCTTTTGCTTAGTTGGAATTACTTATTGAAGGCAACTAGAGAACCAATGTGTCTGACGTAAGGGGAAAAAAACTATAAACATAGGTGTACATGCTGAGACACATATACACATGCATGTCTGCAGAGAACAAGGAGGAAAGGTGCTGTTCTCATGCTGGCTGGGGAATTCTGGGAGTTGAAGTCCACCCACCTTAAAGTTGTCAAGATTGGGAAACCCTGGTCTAACATAATGTCATTGTAGAGTTCTATGGATCAGTATACACCTGGGCGCCTCTGTACCCTCATGCACGCTTCGAACAGGCATTGCTATAATAGTGTCTCTCTCTTTTAGCACTTCGTGCACTTACAGATATTCCGCAACTTATGACAGTTTGTTTAGTTATGTTTCAAAGTTGCCATGATACTGGAAAAATATGACTTATGACCGTTTTTCACACTTAGAACTGTTGTAGCATCCCCATGGTCATGTGATCAAGATTTAGATACTTGGCAACTGACTCATGTTTGTGATGGTTGCAATTTCCCAGGGTCATGTGATTACATGTTGTGAGCTTCTGATAAGCCAAGTCAATGGGGAAGCCAGATTCACTTAATTATTGTGTTACAGCAATTCACTTAACAGCTGTGGCAAGAAAGGTTGTAAAATAGGGGAAGACTCACTTAATAACATGTCTCGTTAAGCAACAGGAATTTTGGACTTGGCTGTGGACATAAGTCAAGGACTAGCTGTATTGAGATTACCAGTATTGCATCATACTAATGCATATTTATTTTATTTATCTTTATAATTGTTTCTATTGCTTTTTCATTAATAACATCCACTATTTTGATACATATATTACATCCACATAAACCCATCAAACAAACCAGACAGAAAAATAAACCATAGTAAAATATCAACTGTGGTTTCAAGTCACTTGACCACCGGCTTCTTTCTGCTCATCAACACTCGAGACAATTCATCATTTTGTCTAATGCCGTATGGTCTCCTTACTGTACGACATCACAGTTCTTCTATCTAGCTTTCCTACCTCTGTCACTTCTCTAAACATTTTAATTTTATTTCATCCATCTGCTTCTCTTTTCCTTTCTTCTGTCTTTCCATTTTATACATTTTTTACGTTTATAGATTCTTGTTTATTACTTCCTCTTATCTTCCTTTTGGTTGTTGCTGCTTCAAGTCCTATCACTTACAAGTTTTATGTTTCGACTCTTCTTTGGGAGTATCCCTCCTTTAAATCTTATAACAGAGTAAGTTGAAAGTTGATCTTGAGGCTGTTCATTCTTTATACATATCAACCAGCCTGTGCGAAGTAGTGGGATAACTTTCAGTAACTTTTACTTCATTTAGTAGGTAGTTCTCAAGTTACAACCATAATACATTCACACAACTGACCAATTTTTACATTTTCTGTGGCAATTGTTAAGCAAACACAACAGTTGTAAAATGAATGTGGTGGTCATTTGCTAAACTCATTGTTTAGCAAAACACAGAAAACAGGATGCTGCAGATGGCTGTAAATTTGACTGTGTTGCTAAGCACCTCAAATATGGTCACGTGATCCAAGAAAGAACCATCGGAACTTTGAATCTGGTAGTGAGTCCCCTGTTTCAGGTAGGTTGTAATTTCAAACAGTTGCTAAGTGGTCAGTTGTAAATCAAGGATTATCTACAGTTACTCATTCTCTAAATTACATTCAGTAGCTTAATAATGTAAAAGCAACTTTTCAAGCATATTAAGTTCAATAATTTAAGCATATCATCAATCAGAATAGAGGTAGGAGGGACCTTGGGGGTCTTCTAGTTCAACTCACTGCTCAGACAAGAGACCATTTCAGACAAGCACTTGTTCAATATTTTCTTTAAAATCCCCAGTGATGGAGCACGTACAACTTCTGAAAGCAACTTGTTCCACTGGTTAATTGCAGGTTGCTTCTCTTCTTATTTAGTTTCCATCCATTGCCTCTTGTTCTGCCCTCTGATGCTTTGGAAAATAATATCCTATCTCAAGTCACTTCATAACTTGTCACATCAATATATCCACCTTCTAGAACCTTATCCCTCCTTATCCCTTATCCCTCCTGAGATTAAACTGGCTCACACCTTGTGAACTTCCCAAAGGCTTGGGAGACCTATTTTATTGGCCTTGGGTGTGAATGGGGTCCACAGAATCAGCTCTGCCAAGCTTTATGGAGCCCTTGTGCTAGGACAGAAACTGTTTCTTGACTATGCTGAGAGATTTTTTTTAGAACTCTGAAGCTACTGTGTATTTTATTTTAATAGAACTATATATATATTACTTATTTCAATGTTGTAAGGTGGCCAGTGTTATGTACTTGAGATGGGTATTTATATAGACCTATATATATATATTTGGCTTCTTTAGAAGTTGTTTCAAACCCCAAACTGAACAGGCAGGACAATCTTTTGGATAAGCTCACATGAATGCTGATTTTCCTATTTTTCCTTTCACTTCTGCAATATCCTTCACAGATGTATCCAAGTGCTTTTTCTTTTTTCTTTGAGACCATTATTTTTACCCTGATTGATTGTGAGAAAAATTAACACCTATGAAGCTGCCTTGTACAGTTAAAATATTTCATTATCGAAGAAATCCTATATAACTTTACTCAGTACGTTTCTACTTGTTCAATGGTTCTGCAGATTATTTTTAAACATAAAAATCAATTTCAATTGTACTTTATGTTATTAGATTGTAAGCAAGGCTCTAAAAATTGTAGCTGTAAGCTTAAACAGCACAATGAATAAAAAGAAAAAACCCAAATCCCAATGTTACAAATCAGTACTATTTCTAGTTTTACCAAACTGCCTAGATATTTATGATATTGCTTCAGCAGTGCTTGTTGTTGGCAGTCAGAAAAGTCTGGACATCAGCAGTTCAGAGTGTCTATCTTGCTTTGCCACAATTCAATTTCAGTGATTTTGAAGAAAAATGTACAATTTTGAACAATCTTCAGGTTTTTGCAGATACTGTTTGAGGTGACCAGTGATGTGAACAGGAAGCCTGACAAGAGCTACAGTCTAGATCAGGACTTTAAGGCACAGTCAGGGACAGGATAACTGAAGAGGGTAAAGATGAGCATCAGAGTAGGGCAGACACAGCATCACAGCCTTACCTGTCTTTGAAGAATGTGATTTAGTGCATATAACCTTTGAGAATCAGAAGATCAAATCTGACCTGAAGTCTCCTTGGATCTGGTCTGTGGGGCTGCCCTCAAGCTGAACAGGGGACTTCCTGGGGACATCAAGGGCACAGGGGATGTTGGCAGGGAGTTGGCAGCAGCCACGGAGAGAGGCAGCATCCATGGCAGTAGTAGCAATGACCCTCAATGAAGTTGAGTTTGACACCTCTTCTCTACATCCTTCATGTGGGTTTTTGTTTCAAGACCTATCATGGATTGTGCTTGAAGCACAGGAAGAAGCACTCCTATCAAGGTAGCAATCAGATAAAGAGCCCTGAGACCTGCCCAAGAGGACAATATGAGAAAATGACTCAAACAAGTCACTCCCTAGTTCAAATGGAGGTAAAGGGAGAAGAGATGAAGCATTTTCAGATTTGTTAGCTTCAGTTACCATAACCATTATAATTAAAGTACTTCTCATCTACATGTCATTTGATTCTTAGTCTGGTCTAGGTTGTTGGGATGACAGAAATGATTCTCTGGCAACTAAACAGAATGGGATGAAATTTTTGTGTCTTGGAAGAAGATGGCAAGAGAAAGATTGAATTTAAAATGTGTCAGATCCAGACTATCTTTCCTGCAATGGATCCCTTTTGGAAAAGAAGTTGACTGAGGTCTGGAATGTCTACAAAGATTCTCAGCCATCCAGGTCATGGTTATCACAAAGGTGCTTTTCTTTCCCCAAGAGGCACCTGGACTTTCTTCGTTTTTCCTTGAAGACATTTTGCTTCTCATCCAAGAAGCTTCATTAGTTCATTGAAAATGTTTCACTTCTCAGACTGAAGAGCAGAAGGAGTGAAGAATCTTCTTGGATAAGAAGCAAAATGTCTTTCTTCAAGGAAAAGCAAAGGAAGTCCAAATGCCTCATGAAAGAAAGGTAATGGCTGTCCCAAATGTGCTTTTCAAAAGGCAAAATCACTTTCTTGATTTTTTTCCCCTTGAAAACAATTTACAGCCAAAAAAACTTCTTCGGTTCTTCTGTTCTTCAGTTTGAGAAAGGAAAACATTTTGGGACTTCCGGTTCTGGTTTCGGCGGAGTAGGGACAAGGCAGTCAGAGCTCTGGCTGCCGAAGTCCTTTTCTTCTATTTTTCGGGAGCCCGCAAAGGTCCTAGGTAGCCCCGTAGAGGCTGCCGAAGAGAGGATGCAGTGGAGGTGAATGCCAGCAGCGAACCGGTACAAAAACCTTTCATTTTTAGTCCCTTTTCACCGAAGACCGAAGAGGCACTTGGCGCCATTAGAGCTGAAAACCTGGATGTTTTTTAAGACCTTAAGAAGACGGAAGAGAGAAATACAAAGCAACAGTCATGAATATGAGGTACCAATAGAACACTTCCTTAAAGACTATGAAAAAAATTGGGTAACTTAAAAATAGATTTTAAAAATTTCCTTGTAAAGATTTGGAAAAAAAGAAGCGGTGATTGACTATAATGGGACTGAATATATGGTGGAAGAAAATGGAAGAATGGGAAAGGGGGGGGAACACCCAATTTTTTTTGCCCCGAAGAAGACTGTGAATGCATCGTGAACTGAAAGAAACTGAAATTTGGATAAATTGGAGTTTAAAAAATAATGTACTGTTGATTGGATTTTTAATATGAAAAGATGATTTGATTTGATTTGATTTGATTTGAGGAAAGATGGATAAAATGGAAAAAAGAGAAAGGAAAACAAAAACAAGAAAGTCCAGTTGCCTTTGTAAAGCACGTTTGGGACAAGGTCTGGAATGTTGTTGACTGTGCCATCCAAAGCTTCCTGCCTTTTGATAATAGACACCTGCCCAATGCAAAATGAAGCAAGAGTTGAAAGACACACAACACATTCCTTCCTTAAAACAGAAGACTATGCAGATAATTCCTAAGGCCTTGTTGATAAAGAAGATGAAAAGAATTCCAGAAACCTGGATCTGCAGACTTTTTCTCCCTTGTTTACTGAGCTTTCAAATATGACAGAATATTGAGAGCTGCACTGGTTTCATAAAGTCAACATGATGTCTTTTTCAAGCCTTGGCAAGATGAAATGAGATTGACCACATGAATCAATAAGTGCTTGTTTTTCCTTATGCAAAGAGTCACTTGAATTATCCTGTGAGTTGTGATAAAACCAGCCTCCCAAACTTTAACCTCTTCTTACAAGTTATATACAAGTTTTCTCTTATAAATATTTTTCAGACTGCCTTTGAGAAATTATTTCTCTGAAGGCTGCTTGCAGAGGGGAAAAAGCTTCTCTTCCTTAGGAAAAAAAATCCCAATAATATAACACAGCAGAAAGCAAATTGCACTTCTCAGCTTTTCAAGGCAAAAACCATTAAACATATTGACAGTTGACAAAACCTTTAACATGCAGTTTGCTGCAAAAAAATCCCCTTTTCTCTGCTTCCTTTTCCTTTTTTCCTCTTGCCAGTTCCATCCCTTAAAACTTTTGAAATCTGACAAAGAAACACTTACAAGCTTGGACAATTACTGTTTTATGAGTGATTATAACTCTTGTTAAGGCCAGAGCGTAAGATTCTACTTAAATTTCCTGACATTTGTTCAGCACCAAGCACCCAGTAAATGACAATATTTTATCGGTCCTTTCAAGTTCTTTACATGATGTGCTGCATTGTGTCAAACTCATAAATAAAACAGCCCTACAAAATGCTTATGTTTTATGACTTCGTTGAAGGCTGCTGAGAGCCAAAAAGCTGGCTGGCTTACTCACATTCAAGGCTGCTCTCTCTCTCTCTCTTTCTCTCTCTCTCTCCAGTGCTGGTAATGAAATTAAAATGGGAAGCAATAAGTCTCCATGGCATCCATCAATATTTCCATATCCAGGCTGGCTGCAGTCACTTACATGAAGGAGGCTGGTGTGAAAGTTCATATTAGTGCAATAATCTGCATTCTGTTTAGTGAATTAAGAATGTGTATAAATGGGCAAACGATTGGCAACTCCAAATCTCTACCAGCAAATGCTCCGTCCTACACATTTGCAAAAAGAACCTAAGCAATAAATACAAACTGGGTGGATTCAACCTAGAGGACAACCCTCACTCCGTCAAAGATCTA
>JANHFO010002852.1:293934-306676 GCA_032468095.1 Pareas carinatus | reverse complement strand
GACGATCTAGCTGAACTTGTTGCCCTTGCCTCGAGCGCCCTCAAGTGGCTTTTTGTGGATGTTGCAGTTCTAAAAATACTTCTGTCGTTCCTTTTTTTGGAGAGGTCTGAGTCTGCTTGGGATATCCATCCCTTGAAATGGCAAGAGGTCAAAGACAGACTGTTGGGGACTTGGAAAAAATCATGGAAAAATTGAGCAAGTTGGATCTTCTGAATTGTCTAGTTTATTCTTGAAAACCTTCAGTGATAGAGCACTCACCACTCCAGAATGCAGGCAATCCCACTGATCGATTCTTCTCGCTGTCAGAAAATTTCTCCTTACTTCTAGGTTGGATCTCTCTTTACCAAGCTTCTACCCATTACTCCTTGGCTTGCCCTCTGGTGCTTTGCAGAATAAGTCAATCTCCTCTTCTGTGACTCCCCTCAAGTACTGGAAGATGATTATCACGTCCCCCTAATCCTTCTCTTTGATAGGCTAGACATACCTAGCTCTCTCAACCATTCATTATACGATTTAGCCTCCAGATATTTTATCGTCTTTGTTGCTCTTCTCCTCACACTTTCTAGGATCTTGGTCTCTTTTTTCGTATCATAGTGACCAGAACGTTATGCAATATTCCAAGTATAGCCTCACTTCTCATGATCTTGAGGATATTCCCCCGTGGATGCAGCCCAGAAATGCGTTGGCCTTTTCAGCAGCTGCAGCACATTGCTAGCTCATACTTGATCAACGTTCCTCTAAATAGCACGCTTGAATACTCAGGATATTTGTAGAAATGCAATGGGGATCATTACCGTTTCACTAGATGTCTCACATGTCTCACCTTCGTGGGTGTTTTGTGATTGGCCATGCCCACCCTGGCAGCCATTTTGTTGACAGTCATTTTGCAATGACTAGAGCAATCAGTTTGAGTCACTTTGTCAGATTCCTCCTTGGCATGATTAGCTGAAAATGCCACCTGTTCCTTTAAGAGAAATTTGCCATGGATTGATGGGGGTGGAGAGGAAGAACCCTTGGTGGGAAGGCATGCTTTGTTATGGTTTTACAGCCGAGGACTTATCAGGTTGACCGATCAGGTGTCTAGGTTGCCATGGTAAAAAGATAGCTACCAGGGTAACGCCACAGATATCCTGGGACAGGAGGCTGGTCTTGAGAAACGCCTGCTTACTACTGTGTGAAAATACACAATAGCCAATTCCAGCTTTTCACCTGCTATGGAGTCGATGTTTTCTGTCAGCTTGAATAAATAAATCAATGAACTTTGATCTGGCCTTGGATTGAGTTTCTTTGGTTTCTCAAGAATGCAGGAATATCTGACACTCATGCTCTCAACATTCCAGATGAGCCTCTTGCTTAAAAGGATTTTGTATTTTGACCTAGATGATCAGTGAAGCTAAGCAGATGTGAACTACAACAGCACTTTTGATAAGAGAAAAGATATCAGAACTCAATTTCAGAGCAGGCTATACTGACAATGGTATGTTGGAGAAGGAAGATGTGTGGACAGAAAGACTCTAGGACTCTTTTTTGATCAATCTTAGTAAATGAAGAATTATGTTTTGTAAGTAATGCACTTTCAGTTTTTGTGTGTAATATATCATTAGAAGCACCAACATTTTGCACTATTGCCTAGATGACTCCAAAAAGCTCAGATAAAAGGTACGTCTACCACCGAAATCACTCCAGCAAAGTCAAATCTGAGTTGGTCACCGAGACCAGAGATTTACTCTTCTGAGTTTTCGGACTCATGCTGGAGCCCCATCTTCAGGGAACTTTTCTCTACTGGAATACATGTTTGAGGCTATTTTGTGAGACTTGTTTATGTGGGGCCTTCCTATTGGCTGACTGGTGTTGATGGCTGTAGTTTCCTTCCACTATCAAGCCCTCAGCTCCTGAGTACTTGATAAGCTGGTGGTAAATCAGCACTCCTGTTAACTGACAAGGGACCTATTTCCTTTGTTTCCCCTTCACCAAAATCTCTCCCTGAAATAAAATGTGTATATGTTCCATGCGGTGTAATGCGTGTGTTGTTCCCACATTGGGTAGTCATTATGTCTAATGACTATAGATAGTCCAACACATTGTGAGGAAAATCATAAGGGAAAGATGTATTAGAAATTCTTCTAATAACAGCATTATTCTCAGAAACATTAAAAAAAACTACATATAGTTTTAACTACAGTTAAAATGATAGATTTGAGTGACATGGTGGCCTAGTTGTTAGGTATAAGCAGAGCTTCCTTGGTTGCAAGGAGAGAGCAAATACAGAAGGCAGTGTGCAAGATGAAGCGATGAACTCAGTGTCACACACACAGAAAATATAAAGGGTATAAAAAGGTCTTTATATACAGTATATAGGCACAGTCCAATCTTCAAAGTCAGTCAACAGTCCAATGGCCATACACAATCAAGCATTCAATAGAACATACACCATCCAGTCGCCACAACTTTACCACGAATTAAATTGGTTTTATATTTGATTCGAAATTCAGCCATTATTGATTATTTGCTTTTATAGTTGATTTTAATTTTGTTGTATTGTGTTGTTGTCTATTATGTTACTTTGTTGTTGTTTTACATGGCTGTACACCACCCTGGGTCCCTTCGGGGAGAAGGGCGGTATAGAAATATGATAAAATAAATAAATAAATAAATAAAATAAACATACACTAACCAGGATAATCAGGTATCTAAACAGCAACTCTGGAACGTAACATCATCAATAGAGAGAGAGAAATGCTCTCTGACTTCCTGCTTTATAGCAAACAGGATCCTGGTCTTAGTAATTATCATGACTCAGCATGGTCTACTTCCATATATGGTAAACCAACAGTTAGGTCTTTTAAATACTAGTGGTGAAGATACTCACCTACCATTCGGAAGGTTGCGTGTTCAATTCTAGATAGTGGCAGATATTTTTCTCCTAGGGTGTAAAGAAAAAATATGTCTGCTGCAAAGTCCACATGGCGTCAGGAAGGACATCCGGCCAATAAATGCTCAGCTCCATCCAGTCGCCACAACTTTACCACGAATTAAAGGATTACGGGATCGTAGAAAGGGAGTTAAAATGATAGATGTCCATTAGCATCCTGCTGGAAATGAAATGTTGAGGGTTTTAACCAAAGGTGCTTTTTCAACTGAACTTCCTTGTTTTTCTTTGAAGATGCTTCGCTTCTCATCCGAGAAGCTCCTTCAGCTCTGACTGAAGGAGGGATGGGGGATGGAAGAATTTATATTTTTTGCAGACAGCTGGTCATTTGCATTCTTTTAGACAGTCATTGAGACCACTTGGGGGGATTTATCTGTTTCCTCAGGGACACCCGAGTAGTGGAAATGGGTGTGAAGCCTTCTTGGAACTGCTGAAAGGATGATATAGTAGTAGTAGACATAGTAGTAGACTGTGTAGTGCACACCCATTTGCACTACTCAGGTGACCCTGAGGACGCAGATAAACCTCCAAGCGGCCATAGCGACTCTGTAAAGGAATGCAAATGACCAGCTGTCTGCAAAGAATATAAATCCTCCCATTTCCCACCATCCACTCAGAGCTGAAGAAGCTTCTTGCTTGAGAAGAGAAGCATCTTCAAAGAAAAACAAGGAAGTCCAGTTGAGAAGTGAAACGTCTTTAAAGAAAACCCCCCAAAAACCCTCCATTTACCTTTGGAAGAACCATGACCTGGATGACTGAGAATCTCCATAGACGTTCAGAATTTTTGTTCATTTCAGAATGCAGGGGTTTTTTTTCCCTTTTTTCTCATTTGTCTTTTTCTATCCCTACAGTGTTCTTATATACCCAAATGTGGGAAGAACTTCGAAGAGACTTTGTCCCTTGTGAATGTCGTCATGGAAAACTTCAAGAAATATCAGCACTTCACCTGTTTCTGTGACCCGGACGGCATTCAAAAGAACGTGTTGCTAACCAAACTTTACAGTTCCAATGTGCTGTTCCACTCACTCTTTTGGCCAACGTGTATAATGATAGGCGGACTTGCCATTGTTGCCATGGTCAAGTTGACCCAATATCTGTCTCTTCTTTGTGAAAGGATCCAGCGGATCAACAGATAGGAGCAGCCACTTGCTTCTAGGATTTGACTTACCACTGAAATGCTGTTGTTGTTTTTCCATTCTTCACCAAAGAACCTTAAGTTTGTAAAATTTCTGTTCTAAGTTCCTTATATTTTTACGAAGTAGAGCAATAACGAAAAAGGCTGTTCTATATGCAACTGTGATGATACTATTATGCAGACAATGAGAGAAGGGATTACGGTTTGCGTTGGCCATCTGTATGATCTTGATTTATGCTGCAACTTAGTTATTTTCCTTCTTCTCTTCTTCCTCTTTTTCCTTTTTCTACAGCCAAAACAGGGCTCAGTCTGATCCTTTGCCAAGCCTTGCTAATGAATGGATCGCAATCTTGGCACAAATCTGTTTTGAGAGGTTCTCCTGCCTGATCCCATGTCTTCATGTAGACCATTGAAGCTCCACTTAGGCATCGAGAAGGGGAGGAAAAGATCAGAGTGAGGGAATGGTGAAAGTTAAGAACTTAATTTGTCTACCAGAACTGAAACTAGGATGGAAGATTTGACCCAGAGACTTTATGCAGATATAAAATCTTATAAACACAGGGGAAATCCAAAGATGCACATTGTTGAACACCCAGGCCCAAATCTAGTGGAGCATAAATCATTTCATTTAAATTCCACTGAAATCGAAGAGACTTTTTTTTTGTAATGAATTATTTTATTAGGACATGAGCACAACTTCGAATGGTGGGAGGAGTCAAAATTTTGGATTTAAGGCAATCGCATTTATGTTGATTTCATACTCAGGGTTAAGATATCCTTTCTGGCATTTCACATATCTATTGAAAGGTTTATTAATTTGCAGTATCTTTTACTCATGGATCATTGTCTACCAAAGCTGTCGCCAAAAAGGAGAGGCGGGGGGGGGGAGGAATCCAAGATCTATAAAATTTGTCAACTGCTTTTCATTTTCTATTCCACCCTGAGCCCTGTTGACAGAGACGAGACCAGAAAATCTCTTGCGTTCTAGTTTATTATGCATATTTTTCTTGCATTTGCTACCATATCACTGTAAAGAAAAATTTAAAAGAAAGAAAATCACATTTTTTTCATTTTTTACTTCCAACTGTTTTAGATTTTTTTATGGAACATTTAAAAAAAAATACTAGACAACAAGATAAAAATATATTCTATCTAGTGGTATATTGTAGTATGGCTATGTTATATTTTATTACTTCCTTTATTAACTGGAAAGTGAGCAGTACTCTTCTTGTATTTCACAGAGTCCAAATCTGGATATAACCATCACAAAGGAAAGATTGGAAGAGATGGCTTAGATGCAGTTAGAGTTGGCATTGCAGTTTGAATAAGCTTAGATGGTGTTGTATTTTGCTTGGGGAAAAAATCCCCTAGTCTTGTGAGGCCATGAAAAAGGTATGTACAGTAGGGTAATGCTACTCCTGGTGAAGATCATTTCTTCTTAGTTTGTATCAGAACAATTTTTCCCCCAACAGCATTTTGAAAATAATATACTTAATAAACTTCTAAATGCACTGAAGTGGAACCGAATTAAAAGTGTGCAAATCCAGCCTTATTTTGTGAAGACGTTTGTGCTATTCTCCAGATCAGGGGTGGGAAACCTTGACTCTTTTAGGACTTGTGGACTTCAAGTCCCAGCCGGCTCAAGAATTCTGGGAGTTGAAGTCCACAAGTCCTAAAAGAGCCAAGGTTGTCCACTCCTGCTCCAGAGGATAACACCTGCAAGGCTGTCTACTTAGGATGAGAGATTGCAAGTGGTCATATTCTCTCTTTTTTTACAAGGTTCATACTTTTTAGTCTGATTGATTGATTGATTGATTGATTGATTGATTGATTGATCTGTGTGCCACTTTTCTGCTCTGGCAAGACCTCAAGACATATTGAGTCTCATAGTTAGCTGCTATTTAAGAATAGCAAAGAGGTCAAGAAATGCTGGACACCTTGCAGAAACGCAGAGAAGATTCAAACAAGTGTAGGAGGAAAGAGACTAAACCTGACTTGAGTAAAAGGTGAGCAATATATGGAAAGGAACCATCCCCATTAATACTTGGTTGAGCAGGGGCATACTGTGGAAAGAAGATAGGTTAGTGAAGCAGAAGTTATTCTGTGTACAGTGGTTCCTTGGTCCTCGACTGCTTCAAAACTCGTCAAGTTTGGTACTCAGTACAGTTTGAGGTGAAATTGCTGTCCTGGTACTCAACATATATTTGGTACTTGATGGGATGCAAAAGGAAGTGAGGGACAGCTGCAAAGGCAGACGGAAAGTAGGCCTTGCTGAGAAGGTCACTGACCTAGGAAAAGGAACAGAGAGGAAGTCCTTCCCAGCTGAAACATAGGGACATGCCACATGATTTGTTTGGTACTCATCATTTTTAGTACTTGTCATGCCTCACAGACTCAATTAAGAACGAATACCAAGATACCACTCTAATTTAAAAATGATACGGTAAGAAGAAGTTAATTTTGGATCCAGTATATCATTATGAGTATATAAAGGGTGAGGCTATAAAGGGCATAAATATATTTTTCTATCCATCTCTCCTCTGTCTAATTACCAAGAATCGCAGTTTACTTAAATTATATCTATCAGAACAGTCTAAGCAATTTCTGACACAAGGTATATATAATGTATAGGGTATATATACCTTATAAGGTATTTGCTGATCACTCCCTAGACTTCTACAGCTTTTTAACAAACAAAACAATTATTTAAAAGCGTTTTGAAAGCATAGATTATTTCCTTTTTTTTCAAAAGGAGAAAGCACATTGGATTTGTCAAGCTCATCCATTACTTGAGTAATTCTTTATTACGTCAACAACTTTTATGGTGTTACAAGATTTCATGAGCTGTGCACATGTTGTCTGAGCTATAGAAGTCTGCAGCAGTGAAACTAATCTTTGATCTTATATCCCATAATGCAATTTTTTTTTCCTCAGACAAATAAATTCCTGGGTGTGTAATCAGGACTTCAAACTGGTGTGATTTGGTACAACAGTTACTCAATTAAACCTTTGCAATTTCAATCCTCTTGGCTCTCAATCGTGGCTTCTTCTTACCCTAAATACCCTATTTGATCAAATTAGTTTTCAATTTCTTTTTAAAGAAAAAAAACCGCACACATACCACAAATTGATCTTCAGTCACAGCATATTAACCTAGTTACTGAATTTGTCCATTATTCTAGTTTTGCACAAATCATGGAACATGAACCAAATGGAATCTGTCCACACAATATAGCGAACCCCCCCCCAAAAGAAGCTAAGTCTACACATGCATCTGCAATCTTCAATACTATCTCATTCATATCTAGAAACTCTGGTGTGAAAGACTTTTAAACAAGGGACAAATGAATTCATATTCTCAATAAACAGCCAGCAACTACGTTTCCTAATTTTCTTCCACTAAGAATGGACTAAGAGGGGTGCAATGGTTCAGTGGTTAAACACCCTGAGCTTATCAGCTGGGAAACTGACAGCCCAGGTTCAAGACCCATGCACTATGTAACAGGGTGAGCTCCCATTACTTGTTCCAGATCCTGCCCACCTAGCAGATCGAAAGCATGCAAATGCAAGTAGATCAATAGGTATCATTTCAGTGGGAAGATAACAGCTTTCCATGCACTTTGGCGTATAGTCATGCTAACCCCATGACCACAGAAATGTCTTCGAGCAACATTAGCTCCCTTGGCTAAGAAATGGAGATGACCCCCACCCCCACCTAGAGTGAGACGTGATTGGACAGGGAAAACCTTTAGCTTTCCCTTTAAGGATGTACCGAAAAGTCCTACCAGTCCTTCCTAGTGTCACCCACCAAATCTAAGATTCTGTGTGTAGCTTTGGGGATTCATTGATGCTAATGAAGAGATTAGGTATTTTACCTGTTAGGGCCCCCCTGAAATACTGTGGAATTCCTACCCCATAGCTCAGTGATGGCGAACCTATGGCACGCATGCCACAGGTACCACTTCGGTGGGAAGGGAACGCATTCTGTGCATCTCAGTGTATAGACATGCCGGCCAGATGTCCACATCAAGCATCCTCAGACAACGCTGGTTCCTGCAGGGCTGAACATCCCCCTCTAGAGTTAGACACAGGAAAACCTTTACTTTACCTTTATACTGGTACAAGAGTTGTAGGGAGAAGGCAGAATGGCCAACCTTCTAGAAACAGCGATAGCAGCTATTAAACATACACGCAAATTGTCCCTAATTGAGACTGGCCCATAACAATGAGACTTATTGAATACTTCAAAACCCTGAGTTATTTATTTACTCATGTATTTATTTACTCAAGCATGTATGAGGAAACAAGTATAAACATACCATATAAACATATAGGTATAAACATATGCATAACAAATGAGTATGAACAAATGAGAACAGTAGGACAGGGGCAGTAGGCACGCTGGTGCACTTATGCACGTTACTTCAGAGTAGTTTTTATACCAACCAAGGATACCCTTCATCGCTCTCTATTTTTCTGACCAATTCCTAATTGAGTTGAAGCGCACAAGTCTTATGGTTACCAAGTTTTGAGGCCCTTTATACTCATCTGGGAGACTCAAGGAGAGAAAATTCGGAGGTGCTGATCTGCAGATGATCCTATGTGAGACCCTGCATGGGGAGCTAGGGATCAGACAGAAATGCTGCAACACATCGGCCTTCCTGTGCAAAGCAGCTACTCTATCTGCTCAATGCTGTGGCCAGTATTGATGGGGCTCTCCAAATTTATGGTATTGGAAAATTTCAACCCTCAATCTCTAGTTGCACAGACTGAAGTGGCTCAGCAGTTGGTGGCCGTTGGGTTCCTATCGAAAGGGATAGGCAGGAATCCTCTGAGCGAAACAGCAGCTATGTTTATTTAAAGTAACAGCAACTAGTAACTAGTAACTTATTCCCAGCTCTTTTATATAGGAGCTGGCCAAAACCCAAAGAACCAATCAACATACAGGCTTGGACAGTCTCCAAGCTGCCTACAGCCCCAGGGAGGGGGAGGGGACTAATTAACATCTGCTGACTGCTTGAGTCAGCCAGACACCCTGGAACCTTGCTAGTCAGCCAGGCATCAAGCATCCAGCAGTGGCCATCATGCAGATGGCTGCCAGGCCCAAGCCCAGGGACGAGACAGTGATCTCCAATTGAGTTGAATCCTTTATCTGCTTGCACCGAATGGACTGAGTCTTGCCCAACTAAAGCTAAGGCAGTGATGGTGAACTTATGGCACATATGCTGCAGTGGGCACGCGGAGCCCTCTCTGCTGGCATGTGAACCAAGTCGCCCCAGCATCGCCCCAGATTTGAGCATGCTCAGAAAGGAGTAGCGACGCCAGGCAATGACATCACAGAGTCATGTGCATGCTAAGAAAGAGAGTAGCGGTGTGGGGTGATGAAGTTACGAGGCCACACGCATGCTCAGAGAGTAGCGGTGCCAGGCAATGACATCATGAGTTGTGACTCGTTAGTCGTGACTCATCCGGGCACTCAGTGTCTAAAAGGCTAACCATCACTGTTCTAAGGGATTAGATGAATCCTGAGGGGTTCTGCTTTGAAATTCTTCTCTGTCTCTAATTCAGCTTGGGACTGTGCATTCTCTTCCTTTAGCTCTCTTTCTGGAAGGCTCTGGATTGCCAAAAATCTTCCCCCCCGCCGCCACCCTCTCCTTCCCTCCTGCATTCCATCACATTGACTCAGATCATCAAGGACCTAACACAAAGAGGAGGTCACATGTTAAATCCTTTGTCTTGATGTGGGAGCAATCTGATCTGGAGTTCAAGAAGATGAACATCAGGTTCTTGTCATGATACAAGGGCAATTCATAAGAAAACTTCCATTTGGTTATCCATGACAGACGCTCGCAGATACACAACTTTTATTGCACACATTAGAAAACTGCAACATTACATGACGTTTTGACTGAATCGCCATTCAAACTGAGGCACTGGTCATAATGTCTTGCAAGGTTTGAAATTCCTTCTGCAAAGATATCTTCCTTCTGGGAATGAAGCCACCCTGGAACAGCAGCATGAAGCCCATTGTCATCGTCAAAGTGGTACGACGCAAGCATTGGGACATGTTGACTTCTGGTGTGGTGTTGATCCATGATAATGCTTGCCTGCACACCTCTAGACACTCCCAGGAACATTTGGAGCAGTTCGGTTGGGATGTTTTTGACCATTCCCCCACCCCCTCCCCGAGCCCAGATTTGGTGTCGAGCGACTCCCACCTCTTCTGACTTTATTCCCAGGAAGGACATTTCTTTGTAGAAGAAATTTCAAACCTTGTAAGACGTTATGACAAGTGTCTCAATTTGAATGGCAATTATGTCAAAAAGTAATGTAATGTTGTAGTTTTCTAATGTGTACAATAAAAGTTCTGTATCTGCGAGTGTCTGTCATTGATAACCAAACAGAGAGATTTTTTTTACAAATTGTCCTTGTATATCGCTCTTTGTTTACTGCATGGAGGGAGAACCTGTTTAATTAGAGCATCCAGCACCTGATGGACCAGTTGGGTTTCAGAAGGGGCTTGAGGTCGTTCCTTTGGTTATGATGCACACAGTTTGATTGGGACTTTAATGACCACTTGGAATAAGAGAGCACCAGCAAATGAGATTGCACCTGTGCAGGATCTCTCCACCTAAGAAGCCCAGGAAGTCACTTAATTTTCAGTAGAGCTAGGTGGTGAAACAACAAAAGAAACACCTGGTGGGCAACTGCAGGGAAAGGATTGCCTTGTGATAATGACAGCAGCAAAACCTAACTATTTCTCTGCTCTTATCTTGACCACATGACTGACTGATAACCCTGTTCTAGATGGCAGGATTCTTCCTGGAAAGGGGTGAGACAATATCCGCAGGTCATATGATATCATAAGCGCTCTGATATCATGAAAATTATGTAAATATATGAGTAAATTGCATAGTTCATATCATTTACACCAGTTTCCCAAACTTGACATCTTTAAGGTGAGTGAACTTCAACTCCCAGAATTCCTCAGTCAGCATGATTTACACCAGTGGTTCCCAAAGGGGGTGATACTGCCCCCTGGGATGGCTTAGGGGGGTGCTAGGAGGCCAAGGGGGCACCAGGGTGACGCTAGGAGGCCAGGGGGGCATCCAAAACTTGGACTATGTGCCTGGAGCTCAGCCCACCCCGCGGGAGTGTCCGAAGCTCATCCTGCCCGACAGAAGCACCCAAAGCTCGCCCCACTCCGAGAGAGCGCCCAAAGCTCGGCCAGCCCCTGAGCTCAGCACTGATTTAGGGCCAGCTGGCGAGTGAGCGATGAGAGGGAAGTGGAGTGCGAGAAGGTATGTTTTTATTTGTATGTGCGTGTCTGTGTGTCTCTCATTCTGTGTGTGTGTGTGTGTGTGCTAGTCTGAATAATGCTATTTAGAGGGGGTGAGAGGCACTGAGGATGAGTTTGTAGCACCAAGGGAGCAGTGGGCTGAAAATGTTTTAGAGCCACTGATTTACACAATGACATTTTGGTATGTGTGACATCACTTATCTCCCTTCTCCTATTTCCTCCAAGTGTCAGTATTTTGGATCAGCATTTTGTCTCCAAAAGCCATCCCAAAGACCAGAACCTGAGTATGAAATGGTCCTTCCCTATCAATCCGAACAGTATGATTTCTTAAACAGAAATATGATGGCTCTCATGCTTGCTATTAAGATATAATCAAGACTCATCATTGAAAAAAAATATTGGATCTTTTAACTATTGATTATTGAACATAGCATGGCAATAAATTCCACAGAATTTTGGAGGTACAGACCACCCTCTTGGCATTTTCACTCATAAACCAAGTTGATCCCAAGGCCCTATTTTCTCCATTTTTATGCCTGGAAGAAGCTACCATAGTTCCATTCCTGTTTCTTGTCTGGAAAGTTCGACGCATGACTGTTCAAAGATTGTTGGCTGCTGTAGAACCCTAGTGTATATCTCTCCAAAAAGAGATATACAACACTGTGTGGAAGCCACACAAACAAAGGCATCGCTTCTCCAGGCATTCATATTCAGGAGTGGACACCTGCAGCAACAGATGGCTTCATTAGGTGGTGATCAGAAGATTTCACATGTTCACCTATCGAACACTTTGGCTAGCAAATGCGTGAACAGGACTCCGATGAAGAAACTCTTGTGGATACATACTGTATACAGAGATGGAGACAAACTAAGGACTGGAAGAAGCAATTTCCAGTCCTTATACAACTATGTAATTTGTTGTCCTTGGAGATAGTCTTGGGCAGCAATTTTATGGAGGACTGTGGGCTATCAAGGGCTCTTACTCTTGATAATGGTTGTTAAGACTTGAATCACAGATATTAGAAATGTGGATTATTATACTTGGGCTGCAAAATCCATACAACCACTAGATGGTAGGAATTAATTAAAGTTGTATCTCTTTTGTGCCATCTAGTGGTAACCAAAGCACTTTATAAAGCATAGTAGGAGAGGCCTATCGCAATAATGCTCTGAATTTTCCAAACTTTATTTAGGCACATATTATCATATGTGGTGGACCTGTAGACAAACTGAGCAGTATTGGAAAAAAATTCATAGGTGGTTACAAGAAATGTTAGGAATACAGATAAACTTTAAACTTTACTTTACTTTACTTTACTTTACTTTTATTTGATTTCTATACCGCCCTTCTCCCCAAAGGGGACCCAGGGCGGTGTAC
>JANHFO010002852.1:276564-293834 GCA_032468095.1 Pareas carinatus | reverse complement strand
TTTACTTTTAATTGTGTTTTAACTTCATAGATTTTTGTATTGCATTGTTTTATTGTTGGCTGTGAACCGCCCTGAGTTCGTCGCACGGAAAAGGGCGGTATACAAATTAAATTAAATTATAAACAAATTATAAGGAAGTGATTTCAGATTAGCAGTCTCTTAGAAAAAGAGATGACAGGGTGATCGGACAAGAAGAGAAGCAGAGTGAATTCATAATTTTTGCTCCTTGCGGTTTGTAAGGTTGTGAGAGGCTGGGAAACCAATGCCACTGAATTCATACTTCCAGCATGAGGGACTTCAAATGAACCTTCCTTAGCAAGACAGAAGATTTATTCCAAAAACTCTTAGCATGTCCTCCCTTTCATTATGGCCAAAATAAGGATCTATACACCATCATTTTTCCTCTTTATTTTTCCAAAGTGAATTCTTAATCCCCTCTTGCAAACCTCTGAGCATCTTAATTTCCACCTGCAAACATCTGAACACCTTAATCTTCTCCTGTAAACCTCTTCAGGGTCTGCAGTTTCAAGGGGGAGGGGGGAACGGACAGAAAAAGGGAGCAGAACGGACATAATAATAAACAGTTAACAGCTCAGGCTCGGTTCCAAGTAGAGAACTGAGCAAATAGCTGAAAGGGGAAGGATTGGGGGGGGGGGGAGAGAGAAGAGATTTGGCACACTTGTTTTATGAGTTGGAACAACAATGGACAGAAAAAGCATAAAAACCTAATCTCATCTCTGCTGTAGAAGCTATTCCTTTGGGTCGAGAGAGAGGAAGCTAATAATGGTTGCTAAATGTATGTGAGCACGAGCGTATAGAACGATACCTATTGATTTTTCTGTACAATAGCAATATTTATCGATTGATTGTAATGGTAATCATATTCCATCTCATTTGATAGAGATTCTATTGTTCTTCAGTAGAAAGAAACAATAACTAGATGACTGCCCGGAACTATTCATTAGGGAAGGCATTTAAACTTAATTTAATTAATCCAAAACTCAGGGTGGGTTGATTGGTTGGTTAGTTTAAGCAATAACAACAAAGACACATTCTGCAATTTGGGCAACCTTAATTTTCTGGCGAGGTGTTCCCATTCTCTTGAGCGTTGAGGTTTCATCTCCCAGATCTTCAAGAGAAAAAAGAGCTGCAAGAGAGAAGTCTATCTAACCAGTTGCATTCTCAAATCTCCTGACGTGAGGAAACACCAAACATCCTAAGAAATAAGTCTTGCATCTATGTTTGGCTGCCACCTATCAAGGCTTTATCCCTTTGTGAGCAGTTTGTTGCAATCCCTGCTTATAGGCAATAATTAAATCGTTTATAATATTTGGGAAAGCGAAGCCAATGATTCCGTCTCATTTCGACTTTACTGGAAATAAAGCAAGAAAACCTGCAGCCTATCGCTGTTTCTCCTGAATTCTTGGAGCTTTGCCCAAGTACTTGCTTGCCCGAACGTGTAAAAAGTGAAAAAGAAATTGAAGAGAAGGAGCAAACAGTGTTTATAATGAAAAATAGCTCGCCTTTTTTTTTCCAGAAGTAATGGATTTTCTACAAGGTCACAACACTTCCTTCAATCTCCACAGAAGTTGAAATTCTAGTCAGGACTGCTGGAGTGAACAAAATGGAAGAAAGAGTTAATGTTTCCTGTCAGCCTGGAAAAGCAGTTTAAATTGTTCCAGCTTCAATTAATCCATTTACTCCAAGCTATTTTGATGTTCCTCCATTCTTTCCATTAACCGGGATGAGGCGGGGAAGGATCACATTTTGTAAATGCATCTGGATGCTTTACCCACAAAAGCATAGTGCTCAAAAATGTTTAAGGGCCGACCTATTGAAAACAACATTTGATGTGTAAATGTCAAACATAATCAGCTCTCCTGTCACTAGCCAGCAAAGAAAGGAAAAAATATGCAGTCGCTAAAATGTCATTTACCGGGACTTTAAAAGCTGCATTTTTGTCAGCCCCATAAATCCTTAAGCAATTGGGCAGTGATTTTGTCAATCAGTTCCTGGAGGGTTGAATCCGGTTAGAAGTGTTCCCTGCTTGCTTTTCTTACTTAATGGATTGCAGAAATCTGATAAGCATTCTGGACAAATGTTAAAGAATTCCAGTCTGCAAAAGTGAATTTAATGATCCAATACAGTGGTCGCCAACCTGTGGCCCAGAGTTCACCAGTGGACTGCGAAAAAATTTTGGTGGTCCACAGGAAAATCTGAAAATTTGAATTTTTTTGTATGGTCCCTCCCTCTCTCTCTCTCTCTCTCTCTGTATCTCTGTCGGTCTGTCTCTCATTCTCTCTCTTTTTCTCTCTCTCCCTCTGCCTCTTTATGTGTGTGTGTGTGTGTCTCATTGTTTCTGCGTGTCTGTCTCTCATTCTCTGTGTGTGTGTGTGTGTGTTTCATTCTCTCTGTGTTTCTTTGTCTCTCTCTGTGTGTGTGTGTGTGTGTGTGTGTGTCATTTTCACTCTCTCTCTATGTCTCTCTCTCTCTCAAGCAGGAACAAATATCACACTAAAATGTGCAATACTTAAAGAAACTTCAATTATTTTGTAATCATTAAACTAACTTTAATAATTTTGCTACAATTAAACAGCCTTTAAAGATTATGTTATGATTAAATAAGTGTCTTTTATATTAATAAAATGAAAGTTCTCTGATCATTATTTTACAAACGTATGTATCCTTTTTTTAAAAAAATCATGTTAGCGGTACGCGGGATTTAAAATTATGAATTGACTGGTCCCTGAGGTTCAAAAGGTTGGCGACCGCTGCTCTAATACATTGTTATTGTCATGCCCCAGCAAAAGTCTGTGTGTGTAGTTGTGTATTTTTATTGCTATTGTTGTTCCTTTAATAGGACAGAACACTACCTCCGAACACACTGCTACCTTCCAAATCCAGCGAGCTATATTGTGGAGAGAAGAGGATTGCATTCATTCTAGGTTTTACCAATGCAGCAGATGAGGTTTACTTGTAAACGTGTTTATTATGTGAAGTTGCTGGAAAATTTTCATTGGCAGCCCTGATTTGTGGAATGTGGGTGTAATCTCAATCGTGCATTACCTTTATGAAACGACAGAACGTGGCTGAAATCTGTGTTCTTGGAGAAGCCTTCAACCATTCCATGAAAAATATTTGTCAAGTCCTTCTAAAATGCAACCCATGAACCACTGTCGAAACCTCCATCAATGGGGTACCTGTCTCTGCATTGCCTTATTGCAGAGGTTTTCGACCTGGGGCTCCGTGCACCTCTTGGGGTCCATGACATGTTGCCAGGGGGTTCCACAGACAGGACAAGAAACATTTGGAAAAAGGAATATTCACATGAATTGTCGATTAGTAATTATTTGAAATTTGTGAGAAAGGGGTCATCTATGTAGCAATGACATGCTTTGGGGTTCGCGGCTTGAAAAAGGTTGAAAGCCTCTGCCCTATTGCAGTGTTTCTCAACTGGGACAACTTTAAGATGTGTAGACTTCAACTCCCAGAAATCCCCAGACAGCCATGTCCATACATATTAGAGTTTCCACCGTTTCCACGCGGTCATGTGCTTCTCGAACAACTTTTGCAACCCATTGAACAACGATGTGGGCGCAGGTGGCGACGTCGAACCCACAAAGGGGCTGCCAACCTGGCCCAGAGGGAACCTCAAGTGACAGCTGCGACCTGGAGCTGGATCCACCACTGTCTTCCTTCTATGACTCCTTCAAAATATGGACTTTCACCGTTTCAGCGCGCCTAGCGAGGATCTTTGAAGAAGTTTGAGCTGCTGCCCAACCTCCACCGCCTCCCTCCTTCCCCAGCCTGGGCTGACCGGGGACACTGGTGCTGACGGCCCGCCGGAACTTGCCATGGGGCTGCGAGATACAGAAGGATCTTGTGACTGCAGTTAATATTTTGTATGAACTAATTGGATTTTAGAAATGTGGCCAGGTTCGCAATAACCTTGTGCAGTTTATTAATTGTCTGGTGTGGTTGGAATTAGGAAGAATGAGGGAATCGGGGGCAAAGAGTGGAGCCACCACCACCCCGCTGAGTGTGTAAGCAGAAGCGGGTGGTGGCCCAGACATGATCCCCGGTTCAGTGTGAGTGGGATGCCTTATCTGCCAGGAATGGGAGGGGCCGCTGGAGTGGGGGGGGACCCCTGGGGGGATGGAGAGCTGGAATATTCCGGTCGTGACTGGGAGAGGTAGATATGGCGGGAGCCAAGGGGTAGGCCGCTCTCTGGGAACTAGGACTCTCTGCCTTAAAGCGATTACTTGTTCCGGTCCCTTTGGTTCTGGTTCACCGGGCTCATCTCATATAACTGGTGACTTGGAATTTCAGGGCCCTGGCCTCAGGCTGCTGCTGTTTAATGCCAGGTGCTACGGTGGTTCTCATCCTATCTCTGGTCGGTCACAGTCAGTGTTGGTGGGAGGACAGAGGTCGACCCCTAGGCCCCTCATCTGTGGGGTGCCTCAGGGCTCAGTCCTCTCTCCTCTCCTATTTAACATCTACATGAAGCCGCTGGGTGAGATCATTCAACAATTTTGAGTGAGACATCAACAATATGCTGATGATACACAGCTACATATCTCTACCCCGCGTCAATTCAGTGAAGCAGTGAACGTGATGTGCCAGTGCCTGGAGGCTGTAAGGGTCTGGAAGGGAGTCAACAGGCTCAGATTTAACCCAGACAAGACCGAGTGGCTGTGGGTATTGCCTCCTAAGGACTATATTGTCTGCCCATCCTTAGTTCTGGGGGGAATGAAATTGTCCCCCTCAGAAAGGGTTTGCAATTTGAGTGTCCTCCTAGAGTCGCAGCTAAAATTAGACCTCCATCTGACTGCTGTGGCTAGGGGGACCTTTGCACAGATACGCCTAGTGCACCAATTGCAACCCTACTTGGATCAGGAGGCGCTCCATACAGTCACTCATGCCCTTATCACCTCACGGTTGGATTATTGCAAAGCGTTCTACATGGGGCTACTCTTGAAACGTGTTCGGAGACTGCAGCTGGTCCAGAGTGCAGCCACACAAGCTGTTATGGGAGTACCTAGATGCACCCACATTACACCAATTCTCTGTGCGCTGCACTGGCTCTCTATTGGTCTCTGGGCACAATTCAAGGTGTTTGTTATTACCTTTAAAGCCTTACGTGGCTTAGGACCAGGCTATCTGCAAGACCGCCATCTACTGCATAGTTCCCAGCGACCGGTAAGATCCCACAGAGTTGGTCTCCTCCGGGTCCCATCAACTAAACAATGTCAGCTCGCGAGCCCGCAGGGGATGGCCTTCTCTGTGGCTGCCCCAGCTCTCTGGAACCAGTTACCTCCAGAGATCCGGATCATCCCTGCCCTATTGGCCTTCCATTGTGGAAATTGTGGAAATTGTGGAAATAATTTTAATCACTCCCTTTTTAAAAAAATTTTTTATATAATTCAGGCTTGATATAATTCTTTTAATTGATTCTTAAATTGTATTTATATTTTCTGTGTTTTTTAGTTGTGCCTGTAAGCCGCCCTGAGTCCTTCGGGAGAAGGGCGGGGTAGAAGTTAAATAAAATAAATAAATAAATAAAAAAGCTCTGAAGACCTGGCTTTTTTGGCAGGCTTGAGATCATTGGGAAACAGTGAATGAAAAGGAATCACATCATCTTCAATATTTACTATTGTTGATTAAACCCCAAGTTGTCAAGAAAAGGAACCAAGTTGATGTTGGCTGGGTGGGACTGGCTAGGAAGATAACTGGCTGACTGTAGGAGTTCTGGGAGCTGAACTCCATGCATTTTAAAGTTACCAAGATCGGGAAACACTGCCCTATAGATTCTGCAGTGAGCAAGGTATAATAGGAAATGACAACTGCCATCGATCAGAAAGTATACATTCAACAGATACATAGAGATAAATAACATCTACATACCATTCGAGGAGACGATAAAAAAACTCAAAAGGAAACAAAAAGACAAAAACGCTTCCTCTCCAGTAAGCAACACCCATATGAGCAGAGATTGACATGAAGATTGGCACTAGACCTACAATCAAAAATTAAACAATAGCCCAATCAAGGAACTACCAAGAACATTCCCACCAAAGCTGACAGGGCAAGCCACTGGTATATAAGGGCAAAGACTTTCGAGGACTGATGATGTTACCTAATTTGGTACTGAAACATTCGCAAGAAAACCAGCTAACTCAGAGAGCACCAATTATACATCCCACCAGTCCATGCCTTTTCCTATGCTACACCTACATAACTTCTTTATGGTTTAGACGCTGTTAGCTAGTAATGTGGCCACACATTATGAAATCACAGATCATCAAGTTCATCAGAAAAAAAAGAAGAGAGTAGCGCATGTTAATTTCTCAAATTAGCCATTGCTAATTCGCTTTCTATGACTAGGCTTCCTCTCGGCACGATGTTTTCTGATCATAAACTGTACTTAGGCACATTATAAAAAGAGTCAGAGTTGGCACCGCAATGCCACATTCACCATCTGGCTCATTTTTGGATATCTCCACGACCCCATGGATGCTGCCATATATTTTAATGAGAAGAATATAGCGGAGGGTTCATAAAATAGCCATCTTGAAAAGATCATAAAATAACCTTATGCACCTCTAATTAAGCATTGTTTAAATAAATAAATAAAGCCTATGCTCCCCCATAAACACCTCGACTGCTGTTAGAAGATTCAGTGGGTCTGGTCAAACATGCGAAAGAGGCCATATTAAGGACTACACTATGGCAATCAGGGAATAGATACATTATTTTTTTTCTCTTCCCTTACTGCATTCATTGATTTTATTTTAATTTATTTAGTTGTTTGCCTGTTGGTTTAGGGTGTACAGCCTCCCATCTCACATATGTGATTCTGGGAGGGTCGCTACAGTCAAAACGCAATGCATAGGGGTACAAACAGTTTAAAACGCAATGAATAAAATGTAAATAGAAACAATAAGTGTACGAAATCTTAACTAAAATCCATTATTTAAAAACTAGATTAAAAAATACATAGCTGTCCAGCAACCCCGCTTCAAGTGACACTATTCCTGCTAAACTGGAAAGGTTCCCAGGAGAAGGTGTGGGACCATTAAGGAGGAATATTCTGGTTGCAGGGTCCAATCTGGGTCAGCCACGGGAACCAGAGGTTTTGTATTCTGAGCTTTTGGACTCATGCTAGAGTCCATCTTCAGGTGCTGTTTTGTCTGTAGTATTTATAGTACCTGCTGTGGGTGACTTTTTAGATGTTGATTGGGGTGTGTTGATGGTTAGCTTTAAAGTTATTAGCTGCCATTTGTTTGTGTTGCCCAGCCTTCACTTTCTAAGTACTTGATAGGCTGCTGGTAAATCAACACTCCTGTTGATTAATGAGGGGCCTGTTTCCCAGGCTTCAATCACTTCCCTGGCTGTTTTTGTGCCTGCTCGTCCAACAATCTTGGTAGCTGCAAAATTGAATGTGTGTCCTTGTTCATTGCATATTCTGGTTAACTAGTAGATAAAGTCACTCAGATCCACTCCTAATTGAACTTCAGCTGAGCAGGTCCAGTTCAGCTACCTGGGCCTGGTCTTGTGATACGTCTAGGATGAGTTTGAACTGAAGACTCTGAAAAAGTAGACAGCCTTCATGGAATAGATCCTGCTTACTTGAGGGACTGTTGTTTGGAAATTGAGTCATTGGGTTTCTTTTCTTTTTGGTTTGAAACATTTCACTGTTTATCTAAGTAACGTCTTCAGTCTGAGCAAGTTGGTAGATGAGAGAGGAGTGAAAGAATCCCTTTAGGCTAAAGTGGAAAATCCTTCCCTCAATATAGATGAAGACCTCAGACACAACTGTCCCCCAATTTTTATGCTGCTCTTAAATCGATCCTCTGGAAGTTCAAGACCACTTCACAGGTTCACTATTTAACAACCTGCCTAAGAGAAGAATTTAGGAGCAATAATTCTTTACAGCTTTCTAACGGCTCACCTAATTACTCTATTCAGATTAGGTGAGAAATGAAACCACCCTGGAGGACATCCATGGAATTGCCCCAACCAGCTTGCTCAAATTGAAGAAGCTACTTGGATGTCTACGGAGATTCTCAGTCATTCAGGCCATGGCTGTACTAACGGTGCTTTTTCAAAAGCCAGCTGGACTTTGCTTTTCCTTGAAGCTGTTTTGTTTCTTATCCAAGCACTGAAGAAGCTTCTTGAATGAGAAGTGGAATGTTTTCAAGCAAAAACAAGATCCAGTTACCTTCTGAAAAAACACCTTTGGAACAAGCTACTTGGATAAGCAGTGAAACATTTTAAACCAAAACAAAGTCCAGTTGCCATGACTCAACTTCCAGACAACTCTATCTGGATGAGTGAGAAACATATTGAGGGACTGTTGCATCTACCTGGCTGATTTGAACCAACAAAGTTAGCATGCTCCAGGTGCCTTCAAAGAATGTCTTCTATCTGGACTCTGAAAATGCACCTTTCTTGTTAGATTCGAAGACAGGAGCTAGACAGCCGGGAGCTATTAATTAGGAAGAAGCCGTTTCCTCCTCCCAATCCTATCGGCCGGAAAGGGTCTGAGTGGCACTGATTGGCTGCCACTCCAAAAGCATCCCTTTTAAAGAGAGAGCCTGTCAAAGTTTTCTGTGTGATGTTCTGTATGCAATAAAGAAGTTTGTTCTTAGCAGCTATGTCCAGACTCTTGTATTACATGAATTTGACACTGGCGACGAAGGTGGGATAATAGAGAGAGGACAAAGGAAATCTGAACAAACCAAAAGGGCTACAGAAAGTATCCGACCCGGTGAATGAGCAGAGACCGATTCGGCAATCAAGCTAACTGGCAAGAAAAGCATGTCTTCAATCCATCTGCCAACATTTGACCCATCAAAGAAGAATTGGGACGCATTCATGACTCATTTTGTGTTCTTTACAAAGGCTCACGACCTTCCCAATGTTTCAGACAAATGCCAGAAAGTCCTGTTCCTGAGCCATTGCGGGAATGACATCTTCGACATGGCACGAACGCTATCAGAGCTAAATACTGTCCAAACTATTCCTTAGAAAGACTTGATGGATGCACTACAAGCGCATTATGCCACAGCACCTTCAAAGTTCATAAAATGCTATGAGTATCAGCATCACAGCAGAATGAGGGTCCCCTGAAGTTCAGATGACCCCCACCCACCCTGAGGGTGTTCATCGGGCCTTAAATATATGACTTTTCTCCCAAGCATTGGACCAGGATAGCTGCAAGTGTGGAATATTATTTGTGTTCTTGGCCAGGTTTCCTAGCTTGTTTAATGTTTTCTATTTAGATTGCACATTTTTATCTTGTTCTTATAGTGGAGGCTGAAGTTGGATGGACCCAAACTGAATACATAAATAAATAGAAGTAGACATCTGAAAACTCCAGGATCTCATGCTCTCCTAAAAGCACCCTCTGATACAAAGACACATTTTAATGTATAAGAAGGGGGTGAAATTAAATATGTAACTGGAAAATAAGTGTGTTAGCTATCCTGAATTATAATTCAATATTAAAGAATTGAAATCGGTCTCCTTTCCCCCCCCCCACCTTTTGGTTCCACCATTACTTTCTGGAGTGTGTCTCCTGGCCTGCCACTCAAAATCCAAAAACTATTTTCAGTTTGAAAAATCTGCATGATATCTTAATGCCCAGTTGTACCTACCGCTAACTCATCTATTTCTGTACCCACCCATCCGTTATATTTTCATAACTTCCTCCTACTCAGGACTCCAGACATCATAAAGCACATTTTTACCAATCTAAAAGCCCGTTGCAAGCTAACTTGGCCCGATGTTAAAAAACGTGATTAGCAATTCCTTTGTTCTGGCAATATTCTCAGTGGCTCAGCTGAGCATGCTGAATAAAAGAAAGTGCTAGCTGCCCCTAGGGAATGGGCCTGGCTAATTTGTGTGTGTGTGTGTGTGTGTGTGTAAGAAACATCTTATCTCTCTTCCTGTAGCCTCATCTTTTGCTGCAGTACGCAACCCGGGCGACAGATTAGCTGCGTCACTGCACACCAGCACAAAGTCCTTCATGGAGAAAATGAAATCGGTGCTCCTCGGGCAAGTTCTCCAAATGTGCTTAAATGTTTCATTCATTACACAGCAAGCGGAGTTACAGAGACAGGCTCTCACGAAGTACGTGGCAATATGCTCTATTGTGAGTTTTCAGAATTGTTGAAAGTAAAAATCCCCCGGGAGAACTCTTGATTGGAGGATGGAAGGGCTGTTCACCCTGAAGCCCTGAGATATCCAGGACAAAGAGGGAAGAGAACAGAATAACGGGTCTTCTGGTCAAACCCTTGCTCAGGCAGGAAATATTATGTCATATCAGACAGATGGCTGTCCAATCTCTTCTTTAAAATGTCCAGTGTTGAACACGCACAACTTCCAGAGGCAAGTCATTCCACTGATTAATTGCTCTGTCCAGAAATTTCTCTTTAGTTCTGTTTTGCTTCTCTCCTTGATCAGTTTCCATCCATGGCTGGCCTATCCTGCCTTCAGCTGCTTTGGAGAATAAGTTGACCCCCCCTCATCTTTGTGGATGATGATGATGATGATGATGATGATGATGATGATGATGATGATGATGATGATGAAAGTAATGAAGAAGAACAATAAATAGGGCAGGGTGTCCTAACTATGGAAACTTTGAGATGGATGGACTTCAAATCCTGGAATTCTAAGCAATATCTTGGAATCCTAGGAGATGAAGTCCACATATCTGAGATTGGGCAACAATGCTCTAACAGATCCCCTTTCTTCCAGAGGTGTCTACCAGGTATGGTCCAAAAAAGTCAAAAAAGCAGCCATGATGGTGTGATCAAACCTCTGTCTGCTTTTATATGTGTCACATGTTTTTATTTTTTTTATTTTTTTTATATTTCTATACCGCCCTTCTCCTTGAAGGGACCCAGAATGGTGTCTTCAAAAACATACAAACAACATTTTAAAACACTTAAAATCATTATACCATGGCTGAATTCTAAAACCAAAAATATAAAACCAATTTCCGACAAAATTAAAATTGAAAATATTTAAAATTTAACACGGAAAAGGTGCAATTAGGCCCAACCGGCCTGGATAAAGAGGTGAGTTTTTATGGCACGGCGGAAAGCACGGAGGTCCAAGATGGTTCGTATGTCTGGGGGAAGGTCATTCCAGAGGGAGGGAGCTGCCACAGAGAAGGCTCACCCCCTGGAGGTCACCAGCCGACATTGTCTGGCCGACGGCACCCCGAGGAGGCCCTCTCTGTGTTTTGATCACCATCATCTTAGACCACATCCTCAAATACCTCTTCCTCTCATCCTCCATCCTTCTGGCTGGTTGAAAGCTAAGGAAAGTACACACAAAATAGAAGGCAAAAGAAAAGTATGATATTGTTTTTGAGGT
This sequence comes from Pareas carinatus, assembly GCA_032468095.1. Lineage (NCBI taxonomy): Eukaryota > Metazoa > Chordata > Lepidosauria > Squamata > Pareidae > Pareas > Pareas carinatus. Next base: position 282,446 of record JANHFO010002852.1, on the reverse strand, counting down.
GGCAACATCAAGACTGGGCATATGGCTACTCTAAAGTCCATGTCCAACAAAGGGACAACCTGTTGAGAGTTCATGTTCTGTACTTCTGTTTCTGTCCATTGCTGTTATTGTTTCGGAACTTTGTAGCACGTCAAGGAGCTGCAACCTATTTCTCCCTCAGTGGAATAGTGGGACCCAGAAGATGATGAGGACAAGTTTTGGGTGGCATGAAAAACGATGATGAGACGTGCCCATGGAAAATAAGTGTGTTTACCACATGGACTGAACACTTCACTAGTGCAATGTATTGTTTCTTCTCCTCCTTCTCATTTATGTTCAGTCATGGGAGTCAACCTTGTGTAAGACAGATATCTGCTTTAGTAGGAGACTGATTTTCTGATAGAAAAGAATATTTGTAGCTCAGGGCTAGCACTGATAATGTTACTTAATTTGGTAATGAAACGTCTGGAAAAAAACCCACCAGGTTTGGACACCATCAAAAACTCTACAGATGAATTTTCTCACAGGTACGTCAGACAAATCCCTTTACAGGATTCAATCGGAGTCAATCCCCAGAACCAGGTTTATTCTTCCATGTTTTCATCCTGGAGTTCGTCCTGAGGGAATTTGTCTCTCTTTCCAAAATGTGCCCAAAACCTTGAAGGAATAGACCTCTGATTCCAGTGTCTGACTCAGATTGGATCTTGCTATATTATCCTGGGAAACATATATTTGCCTTCAAATCCTTTTATATTCCTCCATGGCTACCTAGTCAATTTTATCCATTTTTATCCATTTTCATCCTGTGACCTGTTGTCTCATGTTGTTCGAAGGAAGAGTTCCCTCCATTGTAGGCCAGTTCAGTGGACTGTAAACCAGCCTACAAATATTCTCTTCTGTTGAATGGTAAACCTACCTACATGGCAGAAAATCACTGAGAAAAATGGATTGAACCAGCATCAGTAAACCGATTCACTTATTAAATTTGGTACTAATGCCAGCTAATACACCATGCCACCAGTAAGTGCCACTTTCCCAGTAAGATCTAAAAGATACAGATATTCCAATGCATCATGTTTGCTACTTTTCATGCTGTTGTTTGTAATCAGTTTGTATATTATTATTCTTGTTGTTGTTCATCACACAGTCTGCCAGATGTTCAGACTGGATTTGGCATTTTTGTCTACCTATCGAGTCCTTACCAAGGACCTGGGATAGGCAGATGTGGATGTTCGATGGTAATACAGATACAGTCGCAGGATGGAAGCTGTTGCCAGTAAAGCTTTTTGCAATTTTGCAATTGACTGATGGCAAGTTTGTCAATGCCAATGGTGTTCAAATGGTGCTCCAGTTGTTTTGGGATTACATACATTCCAGACATGAAGGGAGGAGCGTCAGCGTATTCATGGTCTGGAATGTCTGCATGGATACAAGTCAGCCAATGGGGACTATTTGGGAGTCAGCTAATGGGGACTGTTTAGTGATTGCTATATAAGGGTCTGGACATGGCCCAGCTTGTAGTTCTTTCTTCTGTGCCTGTGTGCTCCTGTAAATGTCCCCAGTTTGGCTCTCTGCTGTGTTTGTTTGTAACAGATATGTCTATGCTCTACTGAAACGGTTTGGTGTTGTATATATGTTGTTATATATATATATATATATAAAGACGTTTTACAGAATCCTGCTCACTTGTCACTTTTGTGTGTGTGCTTCCTGGAATTAATGTCTGCTAAAAGTTCTACAGAAACTTATAAGAAATTCAAAAAACTTCCTTGTTTCTGCAGAATTTCAGTTACAGGTAGTCCTCAACGTATAACTGGTCGAGTATTACCTCTAACAATGCATATGATGTACCATAAAGCAAAGACCCAAGATATTAGACATGTGAATTAGATTTTATTGAACCTTTGGGTGGAGGAAGCTTAACAGATTGCGAATCCTCTTTTCATTTGGATTGCACCAATAATTCCATCTCTCTCTCTCTCTCCCTCTTCCTCCCTCCCCCCTCTCAGTTATATATATATATATTTAAAGAAGTCAGATTGCCAAGGAGTATTGCAGTAGCTGAGTTTCCTATAGTATCTCAGGACTGATTGGATTACATGACCCTTGAGATCCCTTTCAATTTTATATTTGGAAGGAAATAACAACACTGATATAATCAAGCTCCTTCAAAAAAAATATTATTGTAATATTGAATGTTCAAAGTCACCTCTGGCATATGCAACGAATCTTGTTTTGTAGCCGCAAATGAAGAAGGGAGCCCATTGCTTAGGGAAGCGGCATGAAATCTTGCCCCAAGCAAGAATAATATGCAATTTAGAACTGCCTGTCAGGATAAATGCTGAAAGGCCTATTTTTTTTTTAAAAAAAGAAAGCACACATCCTATGTGCGGCACTGCTAAAGAACCTTTTTCCAAGAGAGAAGGCAAAGGAGACGCAAGCCATCAGAGGATCAACTGTTGTACATCCTTACATGTGTCTTTAAAGGCCTGTCCATCATTGATCTAAGATTCCGGTTGCAATCTGATGCACTCTTCTTTCAGGGAGTAAATCCCATTGATTCAGCTGCCGAAATACACACTCAGGGTCAGATTGTAAATCTGTGCTGTGAGAGCGACAGCACTAAGCTTTCCTGGTATCCTCTGTTATCTGCCAACGGAACTCCAAAGAGCAAATGGCAGGATGGCAAACACTTCCTTTGGAGGATTATCGGCAGACAATCGGGGCTCAGCCTGACACGCCTGAGCGAAGCTTGTCAAAGGGCAATCGAGGGCAGGAAAGGGTGGGAGGAAAAGGAACTGGCACTCGTACAGCATGTTCAGAACAGAAAGATCCCAGCAGACAGAGTCAAGTCTCGGGATCAGCTTCTGAAATGCCTTCCTTGGTATGCCTGTCTGAAAGAAAAATTGAAAGGAAGGGAATGCAGATTTCAAGAGTGGTTTTGTTAGGCGTGCCATTCTTAGAATTTGGAGAAAATGTTAAATTAACTTCTCTCCTAAGATATGTTTTTGGGTATCACCCCAGGAATTCTTTTTCAGAAAAGAAATGAGGTGAGGCTGAACTGTGCCACATTGGATTTCAGTAGATCAATCAATCAATCGATCAAAATAGAGCTGGAAGAGATCTTAGAGGTCTTCTACCCCAGCCACTTGCTCAAGCAGGAGATCCTATACCACTGATGGCGAACCTATGGCACACGTGCCACGGCAGGCACATGAGCCAAGTTTCCCCAGCATTGCCCTAGTGCTGAGCATGCTCAGAGAGTAATGGCGCTGGGCAATGATGTCATGGGATCACACACATGCTCAAAAAGAGTAGTGGTGCCAGACGATGATGTCACGAGCCGCAACTCATTAGCTGCGACTCGTCTGGGCACTTGGTGCCTAAAAGATTAGCCATCACTGCCCTATACCATTTCAGACAAATGGCTATCCCTTTCTTAAAAACCTCCAGTGATGAAGCACCTACAACTTCTATAAGGCAAGTCGTTCCACTGATTAATTGTTCTCACTGATAGGAAGTTCCTCATTAATTTCAGGTTGTTTCACTCCTTGATTAGTTTCCATCCATTGTTTCTTGCCTTGCGTTCTGGTGCTTCGGAAAATAAGTTGTCCTCCTTCTCTTTGTGGCAAAATACTGGAATACTGCTATCATGTCACCCCTGGTCCTTCTTTTCTCTAGACTTGTCATAATCCAATTCCCGCAAGTGTTCTTCATATGTTTTTGTCTCCATGCCTTTAATAGTCTTAGTTGTTCTTCTCTGCACTTTTTCCAAAGTCTCAGCATCTTTTTTGGTAATGTGACCAAAACTGGATGCAGCATTCTAGATGTGGTCTTGCTAAGGCTTTATAAAGTATTAATACTTCACGTGATTTTGATTCTGTGCCTCTGTTTGTATGACCAAAGATTGTATTAGCTTTTTTTTATAGATCACACAAGGTCACGTTCATTATCTGAAGGACTGTCTCTTCCCCGTTATATCCACCCAATACAAAAGAGTTGTGGGTCCTCTCTCCTAAGAAGATACATCTGGCAGTACCCAGAAGAAGGACCTTCTTCGTGGTGACTCCTTCCCTTTAGAATATTATCCCATTTGGAAATTAGACTGGCCCCCAGTTTGACATTCTTTCTCAAGGCCTAAAGACTTGGTTTTGCCAACAGATCTGGGAAATCCAGAGGGAGGTGAAGCCCTTCAAGTGATTGTCTTGTTGTTGCCAGGGATGTAGGAAATTATTATTTTTGGTTTTTATTTTTTGTAAGCTGTCCAGATTCACTGAAAGTGAGTGGGTGGCCATATAAATTAGACAGACAGACAGACTCACTCACTCACTCACTCACTCACTCACTCACTCACTCACTTTGTGGCTAGTTTCATTATACATTATACTATCTGGAATGCTCCAAAACAGTGTTTCTCAAGTTTAAGATATGTGGACTTCAGTTCCCAAAAAGGAATTCTGGGAGTTGAAATTCGTACATCTTAAAGTTGTTGAGATTAAGAAACACTTCTCCAGAGTTTGAAAGAAAGAGTTTGTATACCTTCAGGGATTTTGATCTAGACTCCACGATGTCTGCATGGAAGATAAGACTTAGTCCATCAAATGATTACTGCATAAAAGAATACTTGCGGGCAGTTTGTGACTCCCTGTTGCACCTACTTGTAAGAAACCAAGAGCCACATTGTTGATTCTGACTTCCATAGATAATATTCTGGTAGAAACGATCATACTTGCCTTTCACATCCACATCAAGAATGACAGCTTTATTTTAAAGGCAAGAAGTACAGGCTGCTTTTATTGCAAATATCAGGAGTGAAAATGTTTCCTGCTATACAAGCTTTCATTTCTCTTTTCCCTTTCTAAGACTTTTCTCTTTCTTTTCCTTTACAAAAGAACATATTTCAGAGCTTTCAGTTAAGAATTCAAAGCATCTTTGGCTGAACAAAACACATCCTCGGGTTAGTCATTTCATAACCTGCTATTTGAATAAAACTTGGGACAGCTACAGAAGTTCTGCTGGAGAAAGGATGGTTTCGGTCTTTAGAAGTGTCTGGAGAATCTATAGCTGGGGGTGATGGTGGATGAATCCATTTCACTTTCTCCATTTCTCATTTTTAATGAGAAATTATTATCATCTACCAGGCCCAGCCCAAGAAAAATGCAGAAAAATCCAGCTGAAGTTTAGCTCCTTATTTGCTCGTACCTGTAGACAGAATCTTGCCGGACTAAGTTGCTTATTCTGATGTAGCATATTTCATGGATAGTCACCGTGATCTGTTCACCATGACTGTGGTTTATCACATGGGACAACACAATACAAGGGGTACTCGACTTACAACAGTTCATTTAGTGACCATTCAAAGTTACAATGGCACTGGAAAAAAGTGACTTATGACCATTTTTCACACTTATGACCATTGCAGCATCCACATGGTCATGCAATCAAAATCCGGATGCATGGCAACCAGCTCATGTTTATGATGGTTGCAGTGTCCCAGAGTCATGTGACCTTTTGCAGCCTTGTCACAAGCAATGTCAATGAGAAAATCAGATTTTTTTTCTCACTTTTTTAAAAATTTAAAGAATATCATTATTGGATTGAACACTCATAGCATACAAAATATACAAACATACAGCAATCTATATGCAACTTATATACATTATATATATGTTTATACATTTTTTTGACTTCTTCATTAGGTATTTGTGGTTTCAATTCTCCCAATCATCGGCTATCTTATGACTGTTCACAATAGTTCATTGTTTGATTGAATAATGCACCCTATGATATATAGACCTTATGAGATCACAGTTACCCTTCCCTCCTTTCCCTTTAGGTGTCAAATTCCGTATTCTCACATTTACGATTAGAAATGAACCAGGCTGCTATCCCATAGGAATTTG
>JANHFO010002852.1:181643-197473 GCA_032468095.1 Pareas carinatus | reverse complement strand
GCGCGCCCACTCGCTCCAAAAATCCCCCACGCAGCCGCATTCTGAACTAGCTGGAGTCTCCGGGTGCACCTCAAGGGGAGCCCCATGTAGAGAGCACTGCAATAGTCCAGACAGGAAGTGACAAGAGCCTGAGTGGCTGTTCGTAGGGAGTCCCGATCCAGAAAGGGGCGCAACTGTTGAATCAGGTGGACCTGATAGAAGGTTATCAATTTGGAAGCCGAGATGCATACTTGAGTGTGTTGGGTGTTGTGTTTCTCCTCTCTCCCTGTGGAAGAGTTCCCTCTGTTATCAGGGAGATCAGCACCCAAGGTCTAAAAACTTCAGCTCTGCAGTTAAGATAAATTGGAAACTTTGCGGGCAGTCTCTGAAAGTGAGAAGAGCATAAATGAACGGCAATGCTTCTTCCCATTCCCACGTGGTTTTTCTCATGATACTTGCCCTTTATATCAGAATCAGAATTTATTTTGCCAACTGTGTCAGGGCACACAATGAATTTGTCTTGTGCGACCTGACACACTGGCAAGGACTAGTCAAGATAACCTTTACCTGTTGGACCATCGCTTCAGAGATATTTCTTTACCTAAGCAGAGAAACAAGATATCCACGCGGGTGGGCAAAAATGTGGTGGGAGTTGGGAGCAACCTCCAACTTCCTGCCAGTTTTCCAAATTCGCTTTTTTTAAGGGAAGCTGGCAGGGAGAATTGAACATGACCCATCCGCAACCCTGAAGTGGCTGCAACCTTGCCAAATCTCAACCCCAGATGAATCTGGGGTCCTGGATTTTTCATTTGAAGCTCGTTGATTCCACAATTGTTGCTCTGTGGTGCATCTTTTGGTCCAATGGAAGGTTGCCAATGATGAAACAGACAGGAGAGGTTTGGTGGTATATAGATGGGGAGAAATTTCCTATTTTGCTTTTTTGTTTGTAAAACCTTTTAATAAAAATAAATCATTCCAAAGTAGTGATGGCTAACCTTTTAGACGCCGCGACTTCATCGCCCGGCCACTCCACTCTCTCTCTGAGCATGCACGGGGCCCTGTGATGTCATCACCTGGCATGGCTACTCCTTTCTGAGCATGGGTTCTGCATGCCCACCGTGGCACGTGTGCCATAGCTTTGCCATCACTGATCTAACGCCTCTAAAGGGGAGTGTCTTCAACAGCAGAGAATCTATCGTCTGTTCCTGCTAGGTCTTAGATTCAATTTGCAGATAAAATACCATCGCAAGTCTGCTTCCATTCAGTTTGGGAGATCTTGCCGTAACGTACGTTCTCTTTCATTGAACATGTTGTAGCATTGATGTAGGTGCATTGCATGTTTGTTTTTAAATTATAGAGAAATGCTTCGTAATCCTTTTACACTCGCATCTCTTTAAGTAGTGCGTCTCACTAGCTGACATGAGAGGAATGGTTCCTTTGTTTCTGTTCATGCCTTTTCCAGGTGCAGCCTTGAGGCTGTAGTTTTCTAAGCCGCATATGCAGCCTCAGGGCACATTTAAACAAGTTTAATTATCTGTCATTTTCTTCAGATATCTCTATTAGAATCCTATAAAAATGATCAGGTATGTCTGAACATTCTCAGCAGGTTTACTGAATTTAGAGGATTTGCACTTGAAGGGAGCAGCTTTCATTTAAAACCGATATCGAACCGAGAACAGTTTGATTTGATTTGATTTGATTTATTAAATTTCTATACCGCCCTTCTCCCCGAAGGGACTCAGGGCGTACAGCCAATAAAAAACATACATTACAACATACACAATTTAAAACATATTTAAAACAAAGTAGAATAAATGGCTGGGAAATTTAAGCAACCTAATACTAAAACCAATTTAAAACCAGATTAAAATTTTAAAATCACAATATTAAAGTTTATTTTAGAAGTAAAATAAAATAAATTGCTGGGTGGAAAGTACAACTGCCGGCTTTCCAGCCAATACAATCCAGCATCTTAACCGCTGAGCCATCGCGCCACCCCATGAAATCTTTAACTAGATATTTTAATTAGCAAGGAAATTTCTGATCGGAGGGTCCTGTGGCTACATGGTAACATGAATTTATAATTTAATTGTTAAAAACAATTTAACAGTTAATTTAACAAATGTTCTGACATGTGACATGATGAAATGTTTTGTGACATGATGATTGCACTTTATAACATGATGACACGATGAATGTACTTATGATTATGCACGTATCTTATGACTGTAATCATTGTTTGTCAATTATAGCCTTATGATTGTAATCACAGTTTGTCAGTTATAGCTTGTAGGTAAGTATAGAGTACATACACCGGAGACAAATTCCTTTTGTGTCAAAACACACTTGGCAAATAAATTCTGATTCTAATTCAGCTAGAATGCATTTGTGAACTTCTTTTATTCAAGAAATTATTGAATGGCATTTCTAATGTCTCTGGCGTCTGGGCATTTACATTTAATAAGATAAAATTTATATCCTAAAAAAATGCAATGACTCCTTTATTAAATAATAAATAAACCCAATCTAAAGTGATAATATCTTCCATCAGTGAAATAATTATACAGTGGCTGCTGTGGCAGGCAAGGAAGCACAGTACAGGGAAACTACTTGTATCTAAATTGGCATGTTAATAAAACTTAAAAGATATGTTTGAGCATCTATTTTGGTAGCAAGGCCATCCAGGGGGTGCCGGGCAAAGGTGGTCCCAAAGCCCCATCTGGTCTTCACAGGTAGTCCTCAAGCCATGATCAAAATGGCCTGCCAACCACAGTTGCAAAATGAGTCTGTCACATGATCAACTCGACTATGACCTTTTTTGTGGGCTGTTATTCAATGAACCACCATTGATCAGCTGTCGTTAAGTGAACGCTACTATCCAAATTGTCGTAAAGCACGTTCATACGAATGAAGGATGCTTCATTTATAAAAGCAACCTGGTTCTGAAGTGTGGTCACTTGGCCACAAGGGGGAGCTCCAGGTAGGTAAGTCAAAATTTTGAGCAATTCCATTAGTAAGTTGAAGAAGCGCGGACACGCGCGCGCGCACACACACACACTGAATGCCCCAATTCATTAGCACAACTTAGGGCTAAGCTCTTCTGTTGCTATCTCAGCTCAGAAATCAAGGTTTCCAGGGCACTCTAGAGCTAGACTCAGAAACTTCTGAAGATCATCCAGAAGAAAGCACTGGCAAATTATTCCAATATCATTACCTACAAAACCAGGAATAAACTCAACTCTAGGTAAACTTTCGCTGCTGCTGCTGCTGCTAAATAATTGTTAGCCTAGATTTCTTAGACAATCTCTTAAAATTACCGAGGAATCTGTTGGCACTGCCATCTCCCAACCTGGTTCCCAGTCTGTTGAATTGCAACGGTCAGAATTCTCAAGCATATCTGTATTTTTGGTGCACCAAATTAGGAGCAATTATATTTGGGAGATCTGGGTCGGTGCCTGAAGGTGCACTTGGTGAGTATACTGGCAGATAAGGCTGTTTTTGTTGGTTAATGGCTGGGGTGAGGGTTGTTTCTCTTGAGGATTCCTTCCACGTTTTTTGTATTCTTTGTAAGATTGACCAGTAGTGAATTAACTGATATATTTCACTTTGATTGCTGGCCAGCAGGTATTTCAGACTAAAGCAAAATGAATGAGCATCCGAAGAAAAGGAAAAGGAAGACTCTACATCCTTCACGCTACTCAGGTAAATCAAATGCAGTTATATTTGCCCCTTTTAGTTACTGTGAATTGCATTTTCTTCTGAATATGTCTCTTAAGCTTTCCAGAAGCTGGATTATTTAACGAAAGAGTGAATTCTTTAAATTTTATGTAGACGTATCTATAATTCATTGTTGCATTGTAGAAGTACAGGACAAAGTTACTGCTTTCAGTAGAAATGTTGATGTCTATATTCTAGAATGTAAATGTTGAGGGTCCCTTGGAGATCATCTAGCCCAATCCCTATATTAAACCTAATTCCTATATGCATGATTCGTAAGTTGCTATCTCTATGATTTATGTTCTTTATTACAGGGGTCCCCAACCCCCGGTCCGTGGATCGGCACCGGTCCGCGACATGCCAGCAACTGGTCCGTGCAAACAAGCCAAGCCCCATTCACGGGATGCATGCAGCAGACAAAGCCACGTCCCCTCCGGTCCACGGAAAAACCTTTTTCCAGGGGACCGATCCCTGGTGCTCAAAAGGTTGGGGGCCACTGCTTTATTATACACTGACATTTGGAAAAAGGAAAAATAAAGCACGCAACAGTACATAGTCTAACCCGGGGCACATGGGAGTGTCCTCGGGGGGATCACAGGGGGAGGGGTTGGCAAGGGTCTCCGGGGTGTCGCAGTGGGGAGGGAGGGAGGGCCACAACGGCCGTGGCACTTGCCCGCAATGACAGTGGGTCTGACACCTCTGGCCGAACACATTTCCCGACAGCACCAATCTTGCCGTAATTTATTTATTTATTTAACTTTGTTTGCTTAAATGAAGATGGGGGGCAGCATAGATTGTCCCCCAAAAGAAAGTGAAGCAGGGGACAAGCTACTGCGTAATAAAGGGCCATCAGATACAGAGCGTGAGAAAGAAGTTCAAGATTCGTCCACCTTGATTATCTTGGGTATAATGAGCAGGAAAAGAGAGACTTTCAGGCTTTTTTCCCTGTACTGATAGGCTATATCAATAAAAATAGAGTTCTGCTATTAATTTATTCCGTGTTCTTACTTGGTTTATCTTAAAAGAGCTATAACATTTTAAGAATTTATGCTGGAGAGCAATTAAACTGATTTGGAAAGAATGGGTAATCAGAAATTTGAATTTTAGATCTGGAGGCATTAAGTGAGAGAGAGAAAGAGCGTGGCCCCCAACCTTTTGGGCACCAGGAACTGGTTCCATGGAGGGCACTTTTTCTGTGGAGTGGGGTGTGTCTGTGTGTGTTTCGTGCTCTGCCTAGATCCTATGCATGTGCGGATGGGGCTTCCCTCATGTGGTCCGGTCCACGGGTTAGAGGTTGGGGATCCCTGAGTTAAGGGCCTGATTCGAATGAGAAACAGAACTATGGGTTCAAAGATCCAATTTTATCTACTGGAGCCAAATCCCATTTTTGTATTGTATTCGACTTCAGTACAAAGTGTTGTTATTACTTGTCTGTTTCTTCAAGAAACGTAATGTTATTTGGCAGAGGGGAAACAAGGGAAGAAAAAAGTGATGAGAGTTTTTCCTATCTCACATCTGTAATAGGCAACTTACAGGCTTTATGTTAGTTGAAGTTTATTGGGGTAACAGCACGATCTAATTTTTATGCATTTATATATTCCTTTCTTGGTCTACAATTCTATAACACTTACTGGGAGTAAATCTCATTAAAGCCAATTGAGCTTATTTTTAAGAAGAAGAATTCTTTATTGGCCAAGAAACCTATTAAGGATTGCACGATATTCTCTGTAACATCAAATAATTTAGCCAATGGAAAATTAAAAACCTTGACACAGATATCAAGAAATGCCTTCCATCAAATACTTAAGTTCATGTTTTCTTTTTTTCTGTCTAGATTCTTCGGGAACTCCAAAATACATAGATAATAGTGGCATATTTTCTGACCATTGTTACAGTGTCTGTTCCATGAAACAACTAGAAACAAAAGTTCCTGATAACCGAGGTACAAGATTAGCATTTTGCAAATTCATTCACGGGTGTATTTTTGAGCAGGGTGCTTGTCTCCTTGTAGATATTCTGGAAGGTTTTAATGTTATTCTACACAGAATCCTATTTTATGGCCTATGTAGGGAAACACCCAAAACGTTTATGAAAAGACAACCATAAATGCTGCGAGCATGTTTAAAAAATCGTCAAACTGCAGAAGTAGGTGGTGTAACTGGATGGGGAAAAAAGCTTTTGATGCGTCTGCTGTTCGTTTAGCATTTATGTGCATTTGTGCTTGACAGTTATTATTCTCCTGTACAATGGGAAAGATAAAAAGTGAATGCAAAATCCACAAGGACATTAGTTTGTTATATGTCTAAGAACGTTCACCCGATTTTTTATGAAAAGGGTACAAGAGATGATAATTTACAAAATTGTGGGTGGTGTACTGTGGCTTTGTGTCGAATAGAATTTTGCAGAAGAGATTTTAATGTATGCAAGTGAAAAAGTTTACCATATGTTTGACGTTTTAACACTTATGATAAAATAAAAAGGCATGAAATGTAGAAAGATTGTGAAAATGTGTTTGCTTGATGAATGAGATAAAAATCTCTACATAATGGAATTAAAACTTGGAGCTACTTGTTCTGTCATGATGGGTCATGATTGCCCAAAGCCACAGCTGGCAAATGTATTTTTACAGGCAACTACCTATAAATGAAACCCTTTTCTATTACTGATATATGTGACTTCAGAAATGCTTGACAGTATTACTATTATTTTTGAAAGAACTTCTGCATCTGATTAAAAATGTGATTTAAATATTTAAGGAACAGTAACATTTGGTCATGTTATACCATCACATGACATAATTAAATATCAGCAAGGAGTACTTTAAATAAAAACTTAAAAGTTTATGAGAAACATATTCTTGTGGGCATACCTTAGTTGACTTTCTCAGTGTCTATAGAATTTTTCTGCCCATACAGAGTAATAGTTTTAGCTTTTTAATTTTACTACAGTGTACACAAGTAGGTAGAAGCCATATTATTTGTTATGAATCTCATAACAGGATATGGAACAAGCTCTGAATTGCATATTGTAGAGCTACTGAAAAAGCATGATCTAGCAGTAGAATACCCTGAGTTGTGTGCTGAATTGGCATCTGTATAAATTGATTAAATGAACAAAACAATCCTTTTCTTCTCAGGTCGATATCATAACACAGCGTCTAGTATAGATACTGATGAGGATGGCAGCCAGGCGTATGCTGGGACATCTCAGTGGAGTGGAAGCCAGTCAAATGTGCCAGGGACACACTTGATGGACCCTAAGAAAAAAGGTAAGGAAAAGGTGATTGTATCAATCCCTGTTTACTCTCCCTATTCTTAATCATGCCAAAATGAGAAAATAAATGTCAAGTAATAAAGCCCTTTTCTGAACATTAAAGGTTTTGGAGCCTGAGAGCTCGTGTGCTTTGTAGTCCTTTGAACAAAGGTAGATTATCTCATGCCCTCCAGATGTTTGGGACTATAGATCAGAATACTTTGCTATTGCTCTTGTTCCCAGAGCATGTGCATATAGAAATGTATGGAATATAAGAAAGCTTATCTTCAGCTTCTTAACAAAAAAGTAGAATAAAAATATACACCTCTGTAAAATTTATCCTGACTGTTCCTGAGAGGGTAAAATGATGAAGCTGAGGCTCAGATATTTTGGCTACCTAATGAGAAGAGTGAACTCCTTAGAAAAAGGCTGTGATGCTGGGAAAGATGAGAGGCCAAAGGACAAGGGGATGGCAGAGGATGAGATGGCTGGATGGGGTCACCGATGCAACGGGCACAAGTCTAGGCAGACTGCAGGGGGCTGTGAGGGATAGTGAGGCCTGGCGGGCTGTGGTCCAATGGGGTCGCAATGAGTCGGACACGACTTAGCGACTGGACAACGAACAAGTTTTATCCAGGTGCAGTTCAGATGAGTTCAGTAGAACTGACAAAATAAACATGTAAAGCATTCCAGTGGTAGTGATCCAACAAAAAGAATGGTATTGCATGTTTTCTTTTATTTTTTACCGTAGCATTCAGTACCTCCAACCGCTTATTCTTAGGGAGATTGGGTGCTTTTTCTTTTTCACAGGAAGAGAATTAAAAAACTGTCCTCCTAATGGTGGCGGTTGTTTTAGTAAAAAAATTTACTCAGAAAACTAAAATATAAAAAATATAATAGGATCCATTCTTTGTAAGTTTGGTCTTGGCTCCTTTTGCAGATAAAAGCAACAATAACGGAAATGTTAAAGATTCGTGCGAGTCCCCGATCTTCAGTGACAGCTTAACGGAAGAGGAGAAACCTCTGGACATTCAAACTGTAGAGATCTCCACGACTGAAATCCAGGCTGTGGAGGTCCACGACATTGAAACTCAGACCACGTCCCCAGAGAAGCTTGAAGCAGAGGATGTAGAGGAAATCCCCGTTGAAAGTTGCAAGGAGCTGGGAAAAAACCTTCCCCTGAACGTCACCATCCCACCCAAATGGCCCCTGCTTCGGGCAAACAGCAGCGGGTTGTACAAATGTGAGCGGTGCACATTTAACAGCAAATATTTCTCAGATCTGAAGCAGCACATGGTTCTGAAGCATAAAACCTGCCCCGAGGGCAACATCTGCCGAGTGTGCAAGGAAAGCTTCTCATCCAAGAAAGTGCTTGTTGAACACTTGAAAATCCACGAGGAGGACCCCTACGTTTGCAAATATTGTGACTACAAAACCGTGATGTTTGAAAACCTGAGCCAGCATATAGCAGATACGCATTTCAGCGACCATCTTTACTGGTGTGAGCAGTGCGATGTTCAGTTCTCTTCCAGCAGTGAGTTGTACCTCCACTTCCAGGAGCACAGCTGTGATGAGCTGTACCTGTGCCAGTTCTGTGAGCACGAAACGAGCGACCCTGAGGATCTGCACAGCCATGTGGTGAACGAGCATGCGGGCCGGCTGATAGAGCTGAGCGACCACTACAACAGCAGGCAGCCCCAGGGCCATTACAGCCTGGTCAACAAAATCAGCTTCGACAAGTGCAAGAACTTCTTTGTGTGTCAAGTGTGCGGCTTCCGCAGCAGGCTTCATACCAACGTCAATCGCCACGTGGCGATAGAGCACACCAAAATATTCCCTCATGTTTGCGATGACTGTGGGAAAGGCTTCTCAGGCATGTTGGAATATTGCAAACACTTAAATAGCCATCTGACTGAAGGCATTTATTTGTGTCAATATTGTGAATATTCGACAGGACAGATCGGAGACCTCAGAAGTCACTTGGACTTCAGGCATTCGGCTGAACTGCCTCACAAGTGCACCGATTGTTTGATGAGGTTTGGTAACGAGAGAGACCTTTTGAGTCATCTTCAGATACACGAAACTGCTTGATTGTGGTTGTGTGAATGTTCATGTCTATCCCCAAATAATAGCATTTCAGAGTTTCATCAGCCTAAAAAGCAACTCAGGATGGTGTCTTTCGTCAAACTTTTAATGCATAATAAATAACATGTACAGTTGTCTGGAAGCATAGCATTAAGTCCTATGATGGAAATAAACATAACCATCCAGATAAATGTGTATTATTTGTGTTCATATTACTATTTAAAAAGCAAAACAGAACTTAACTTAGATGGGGTGCCCTCACCCTGGACATGATGCAGATGTTACTAAGGTTGACAAAATAGCTTTTATGCAGGTGTTAGCTTTGTGGCCCTTCCTGTAACTTCCTTCCCATTTTTAGTGATCATCAGAATTTACATCATGCATATGATGAACCATCTACCTCACAGATTTCCTAGTATTTGCTTTTATTTGTAGACCCAGAGTCATATTAAGTAGGACTTTTGAATGTCATTCTCAAACACGAAGCCAATTACATATATTTCCGTGAATCTAGCCATTAAGAGTTCTTTTGATTTGCAAGTATTTCAGTATAATGGTGGTATAGGAAATCCCATCTTTGGCTAAATGAGGGAAATAAAAAGAGAATGAACAAATAAATCAGAAACATAGCTAATGAGTTTTGAATACACTTTCAAAAAATCTTTCATATCATTTTTACTCCCTGTTTCATGACTATTACTGCAAGAATCCTCAATTTAAACACAGAAGTATATTTCTTTCACTATTGTTTTGTATCCTCAACATCATGTTTTCTTTATTTTATTAAAGATAAATATCCCATATTCAGTATGAATCAGCCCTGGTACAAGAGAACCAGTTAGCCTAAAATACTGTTGGCAACATAATATGCTCCAGTACTAGACACACCTGTTCAGAAGCATTAAATTTAGTGGGACACGCACCTCAGGAAAGAAATTGTACTCTTAACCAGTGTTTTAATTTCCAAGCTTATTGTAAAGCAGTTTCATTTTAAGAATGAAATGTTGCTATGTGAAACATCAGGCCACTAATGCTAGTTACTGAATGAACCATTTCTCACAACCTGTTTATGCTGAGCTATTTTAGCAGTTCTGTTAATTGAATACTGTGGCCCCAAAAGATTTTTCATTTTAACAAAAGGAATTAGTCCGGGAACATGTAACAATTGCCATAGCTATTTAGTGTAACGGTGGAAGCTCAATTCTCTCATTATGCAATCTTATTTAATCCAAAGCCTTCTTCCGACCCAATTTCTATACCGTTCACTTCTGCTTTTAGGTTTCAGTATGTACATTTGGACTTGGATCAATCATACCATAATGGAAATAAGGCTGTCTATAGACACCAAATACCACTCACTCATTCACTGACTGACCATGAGATCTCTAAAACTATACAAGCTACAAACATGAAATTTAGTACATAGCTTCGCCTTGCCATTTAGGCACTCACTAAGAAAGGATTTTTAAAAACATTAATTTTTACATGAGTTATTTAGGATTTATTGCCAAACAACGGACAAGCAACTGCGCACACTAACTTTCTTCAGAGAGTCCTGCCGAGTGGCGTAGTTTCTCTCTGCCTCCAAAGCGACTCCGCACGCACCAAAAAGGAAGTAGAAGTCTGAGGGCGAGATTTTGGGATGTGTGTGGGAGAGAGGACTGAGGAGAAATGGGAGGGCAGGAGGAAAGAAAGAAGAACAGGAGAGAAGGAAGAGAAGCGGAAGGATCACAGAGCGGAAAAAGAAAACACGTTGGAGGAGAGACACAGAAGGGGAGAGAGAGCGAATGAGGAGGAGGGAAACAGCGAGGTGTGGACTTTTTGAGAAGGGGACAAAAAGCAATTAGTGATCAGAGGGAGAGAGGAACAAAGTGGGAGATTGAAGATGAGACGAGAGGAATGAAGGTGACGGCACAGTGAGGGAAGGTGGCTGAGGGAAGAAGTGAGAAGAGAGAGAGCTGAGGAGATAGGAGAATCTGTGCTACATGGGAGATCGGAGACGCACCAGAGGTGATCCAGAGCGAGCTAAATTATATTTTGGGTGAATCGCCATAGCGGAGCACAGGTATCAGAAACTAGTACATTACATAGCAGTTCCCTGTCATGAACACGTAACAGAAATTTGCCATCCCACTTGCCTAATAGCAGCTCTTCCGCCATGTGAAAGATCCAACCAGGACAGAATGTTAACGAATGAGGAGAGGCTGCACTTTTGCACAAAGCCAAGTCCAAAAATACTAGCGAATTCCTGGAAGCCCGGCACTCGGTCAAATCAGCCATCAACAGGCATATGGAAGTAAACAACATGTACCTACAAAAACATACATGCCTACAAGGTCACGAGAAGTGATAATAACTGCTTTACATCATATCAGTGAGGCTACGGTTGGCGCTGCGTGTGAACAGTTCAGGTCGCCGCAAAAAAAGTCAAGAATCTATTTTATTAAGTGTCAGGACACACAAGGAATCTGTCATCGGTCAACATGCTCAATGCCTACATACAACTGATCACAACAAAGACACAATCGAAGATACATTTCAGACATTTGAATACATAAGCATAATCACAATCATTTGTATATATAGGCGTGATCAGTTGTGTAGATAAGCAGATAAGATGCTGAAACTAGAAAGTGTACAGAAGAACAACAAACATGTTGAAGGATCTGAAGGTTAAATCACGAATGAACGGGTAAGAGAGTTATTTATTTTATTTTTATTTTTCCAATTTTTATACCGCCCTTCTCCCGAAGGACTCGGGGCGGTGTACAGCCAAAATAAAACACAAATATAATACAATATTAAAAGACCCTTAAAAGAATTAAACATTGGCTAGATAAAAATTTAAAATTACAATTAAAATTTAAAACCGAATTAAAGTATAAAAGAGGGATCAGGACAGCCCGGCTTGGGTGAATAAAAACGTCTTTAAGGCCCGACGGAAGGCACGGAGATCAGTGATGGTGTGTATCTTCGGGGGAAGTTTGTTCCAAAGGGCCGGGGCTGCCACAGAGAAGGCCCTCACCCTGGGGGTCGCCAGCCAGCTAGATGTGTCTCTAGCCTACCGAAGAGAAGGATTGATAACTCTGTTCCAGTAGAGGGGGTGTCACAAAGAAGAGGGAACTGACTGACTCTCCAGAGAACCAGACAGCAGGACAAGTAGAAGTAAAGAGACATTTTCTGACAGTGAAAGCCATTAATAGAACAGCTTATCTGCTGGAGTTGGGGGTGTTCCATCACCGGAGGCTTTAAAAAAATAGACTGGACAACCGTTTGACCAGGATGGCGAAAGGCTTCCTGCCTTGACCAGAGAGGAGTTGGACTAGCAGACCTTTGATATCTCTTCCCGGCCCTATTACGGGTAACCCTCGACTTACAACGGTTTAGTTGTTGTAACATTTAGTGACGGAAGTTACAATGGCGCTGACAGAAGGGACTTAGGACTATTTTTCGCACGAGCGTGGCCTCACCCCCATGCTCATGGGATCAAAAATTCAGGTGCTTGACAACTGACTCTCACGACTTTTGCAGTGTCGTAAAAGGGGGTCAAAATTCACTTAACAAATGTCTCAAATAGCAACACGCATTTTGGGCTCAATGGTGGTCGTAACTCGAGGGCCGCCTGTATTCTGTGCTCTGCATATACCATTCGAAAGATACAATCCAAAACCTAAAAGACCACAACGCCTCCTGGCCAGCCATCAACCGAGATAAACAGAGATCAACATTAAGCAATAATGCAATCAAGGAGTCGCCAACTCGGCAAAGAATCTGGCCTAATCCAGGAATCGAAGATGGCCACAAACGATAGTTTAGAAGAGGTTCCATTTATTTATTTATTTAGATTTATATACTGCCCTTCTCCCGAAGGACTCAGGGCTGTGTACAAAAAACATTAAAAAAGAAGTCTTTTATAAAGAAGTCTTTTACTACTCTTAGAAAGGGGGGGGGGAATTAGCCTTCCTAGAGATTACCAGAAAATACACCAGATCTGTTAAAGGAGGACATGCAGCTGGGCTCCTGGGGTTTTGCGATCTTTAATCTTATGTGACCTCAGATTGAGGGGTGCGTGTGAAGAAATCCCTTAATAAAATTAGGAACTTCTAATCTCTTGAGATATATATTTTTTTCCCCAGGTCTTATTTAGATGGCTGATATTTGCCAATTTCTCCATCTAGAGATGGGCTTTATCAATTTCATCCCAGGGGAGGCTTAAGAGCTCTTTGGTCCTGTTATCTTGAGTCCCTTATCAGAGGTCAGGGCTGCCTGTAACAGCCTCCAGACAACAACAGGCCCCGAGGTCATCAGCAGATCCGGGAGCCTGGCTTCTAGCCATGATGAGGGAGAGAGAGAGAGACCCGACTGCTGTTTGCAACTGTCCCGAAGGTTGGAAGTCCCTTCTTTGGGTGTCTTGCTTTTCCTTATCTTTCACAGCCTCTTATCTTTTTGGTTTTTTTTTCCTTTTCCTGCTTTTCCTTTTACGTTTCTATGGTTTTTAAAAAATCTAGGTAAAACCGTCTGTTAAATAAAAGTGAGAGAGAGAGAAACACTGTCTTACACAAACTCTTAATTGGACTCAACTACCTCTCCAATATCTACCTCCGTAGAAGCTCAGGTTGGAGAGAACTGTCTGAAGTTCTTCGCCCCGCATAAGCCGGCAGTCAAACGGCAACCTGAAATAGATGGCGGCTCCCTTTCCCCCAGCCTCTTAAGGTAAACCTATCTGGCTGCAAAAATCCTGGCGGCCACGAAGCGGTTAAACACCCTCCCCCCGAAAAAAAAACCCTAGAAAACTCTCGTTTACTGCCACCTAGTAAGGGATCCGGATTTTTGCCTCCGGATGTTGCAGAAGCAGAGAGACAGAAGGGGGAAATGAAGAGGTAGAGCAGTTGGATTCACAACCGCACTTCAGGCTGTCGTTTGAAAGGAGCCGAGGGAACCGGCGCGAGAGAGCTTCGAAGCGTACTGCGCATGCTTAGAAGAAGAAGAAGAAGGGGAAGAGAGAAAAAAAACCCGTGAGGCCCGGCGTAGGACCGGGAGTCAAGATGAGGCCGGCTTGGGGGAGGAGGCGGAAGTGCCCCCCCGCTCCCTCGTGATTGGGCGAGCGCGGGAGGCGGGGCCGGGCCCTCGAGGTTCTGAGGGACGCGCGCGTGCCGCCAGGTGAGGCGAGGGGTGGGGACAGCAGCCGTTCAATCACCCCTCCCCCTCTCAACGGGGGAGGGGGCGGGGGGGAGAAATATATCTCTATGGTCGTCTGATCGAAACTCAGGCGCTTGGCCCGATTCATATTTACGACGGTCGCAGGGTCTCCCGGGGTCACGCGATCCCCTTTTTCTCACCGGCGCAGTCAAGAGGGAAGCCGGATTCACTTAACGACGGCGTGGCTCCCTTAACCGTTCCAAGGATTCGCTTGACAAGGGTGAGGAGGAAAGTCGTAAAGTGGGACGAAACTCATTTAACGGTCTCGCTTAGCAACAGAGGTCTTGGGACTCCCGTTGTGGACGTTAAGCCGAGGAGCACCTGTAACGTTATCGGACGGCAGGCGAGACGGGGGGGGGAAAGAGCCACAGCCGGGGGAACATTCAGATAACAGACAACCGAGCCCTCAGCTGCATAACGGATGGGCGAAGAGATTCAGAAGGGAACCTTCCCTATTGTCTTATTTATTCATTTTATTTTATTTATATTTTAGTTAAGGGTGGTTTTTTTTTGAGGGGGTGGGGGGAGGACTTCCTGTCAGGACCTCCTCGCCAGGCTGGCACTTCTCCATTTCAGCCTGCCGAGTCATTTCCGCCCTCGGTCTTGGGAGAAGTTCCGCAAAAAACCCGAAACCTCAACCCTTCTTTCCGAAGACCCGGGACTTACTTCTTCCCTCCTTGCTGCTGTCTCTGCTGCTCCTGGATGCCGTCCACAGCTTGGTGGAAATTAAACACTGGAGAACAGGAGAGAGCCGGGTGGGTCCTGTGGTTTGAGGCGCCAGGCTTAAACGAGTTCTAGTCCCGCTTTAGGCATGAAAGCTGGCTGGGTGGCTTTGGGCCAATCAACAGGAGCCTGGGAGCTCTAGTTCCACCTTAGACACGAAAGCCAGCTGGGTGACTTCGAGTCAATCACCAGGAGACTGGGAGTTCTAGTCCCAACCTTAGGCATGAAAGCCGGCTGGGTGACTTTAGGCCAATCACCACGAGACTGGGAATTCTAGTTCCACCTTAGGCATGAAAGCTAGCTGGGTAACTTTGGGTCAATCAATAGGAGACTGAGAATTCTAGTTCCACTTTAGGCACAAAAGCCAGCTGGGTAACTTCGGGCCAATCACCAGGAGACTGGGAGTTCTAGTCCCATTTTAGGCATGAAAGTCACCTGGGTGACTCTGCGCCATCCTCCCTCTCTCCCTCTCTGCCCAGCTCATGTGTCAGGATTGTTGTGGTGGGGAAAAGAGGAGGAGGAGGAAGTTGTGTTGGATACATTCGCGGCCTTGAGTTAGTTGTAAAATAATAAAGGCAGGATACAAATAACTGAATAAATAAGTAGAGGTGAGATGGGAAGCATTGAGTTCCTCCTCACGGGGTGTCTCCCCGCCCCCTCCGTTTTTTTAAGATCTCGGCTCTCCAAAATATTCTCCCTTTTTTTAAAGACTTACCCAAGTGGGCGCGATCGGAAATAACAGTCCGAGACTCCCAGCCTTCCAACCCTAAGGAAGCAAAAACGTTTCACAATACTGAAGTTTATGGAAGTTTATCTATCTATCTATCTATCTATCTATCTATCTATCTATCTATGTAAGTATCTACCTATCTATC
>JANHFO010002852.1:147938-160537 GCA_032468095.1 Pareas carinatus | reverse complement strand
CTACGAATTCACGCACTTTCAGCCAGATAGGAGGCGCTTTGGGTAGCCGCCGCCTCCCTGCAGGCTGAAAGCGCACGAATTCGTAGCGCTGCAGTTTTCAGCCCAGCCGATCCCGCTGCAGCCATCTCTGTCAGGTAAGGAGCTGCCCGGGGCCGGGTGTTATTCGGGGGTGGGGCTGGGCGATCTACCGTGTTTCCCCCAAAGTAAGGCACCCCCCAAAAATAAGACTTAGCCCATCTTTGGGAGCAAAAATTAGTATAAAACAGTGTCTTATTTTCGAGGAAACATGTCAGGCCTTAAAAAAACATTAGAGGAATTGGGTATGTCTAGTCTATTGAAAAGGAGTAGGGCTGACATGGCAGCCCTGTTCCAATATTTGCGGGGTTCCTACAAAGACGGGGGGAGTCAAATCATTCTCCAAAGCAACCGCGAGTGGGACAAGAAATAACGAATGGAAACTAATCGAGGAGAGAAGCGGTCTAGAACTAAGAGGAAATTTCCTAACGGTGGGAACCATAGGCGAAACCGCCTGCCTTCAGACGCTCCGTCACTGAAGACTTTCAAGAGACGGGCTAGCCGCTTATCTGAAAGGGTACAGGGTCCCCTGCACGAGAAGGGGGTTGGACCAGAAAACGCCCCCCCTGTTTCCCTTCCAACCCTTCTTGTTCCGTGTTCTCAATCATGCCACTAGTATAGTTCATGTCTTTGGGTCCGGGTTTTCTGGGGAGTCAGGCAGGCTTGTCTCCCTATTTCTGGAAATGGGTTGGAGGCGCCTTTTTTCCACTCCACGTTTTCTTCTTCCTCTTTTAAAGAAAACCTGCAGTCCCTCCTACCTTCAGAGGTCCAGGACAAGCTCCACCTGCTGATTCCCTGCCGTCAGTTTGACCTGAGCTACGACTTGAATTGCAACACCCTCTGCTCAGATTTCCAAGAGGACATCGCCTTCCGCTTCTCCCTGGGCTGGGCGGCTCTCGTCACTCGCTTCGTGGGATCTCAGCAGGCCCACCGGATTCTGCTCAGCATGGCCGAACCGGCCCTTGCAGTGAGTGCTTCAGAGGGCTTCCTTCTAGCGCTGGCCCAGGGGGCCCTCCCATAGGCCACTGGCAGAGTAGATTTGAATCCCGTAGATCATTCCTCAGACCAGCCACAATAGCTCCCAGAAACAGCGAGTGAGCCTTGTTGTTCCTAAGTGCCACTGGTTGTGCTTGACAAACCTCCGATGAAATAGCAGGATATCATCAAGAACGAGAGTCTTCCCCGAAGTTGATGCATTCATTGCATCTTCAGACACACCCTTAGCATTTGATTAGCTCATGAATACACAAATGGAGAACTCTTATTAAAAGCCCAGCTGTCTCCAATTTTCCTCTCCTGGGCAGACTTGCTGCAAAGTTTATTATTATTCTTTTCAAAACGTTTACCTAGCTTTCAACCAACACTGGGCAGCTCCCAATTGAAAATCAGAAGAGAGATAAAATCATTTTAAAACGAACTCAGTTTATTAAAACATTGAAAGCAAGTAAGCCTGGCGCCAATCTTTTCTAATGTGTAGGTAAGTTCCCAAAGGTCGGAGGGTGGCGGGAATGCCAGGTCTTTAAAGGCTTATGGAAGGCTACAAGGGTCGAGGTCTGCAGGGGGCAGAAGAATCCACAGGGCAGAGACTCATAGAAAAGGCACACCTCATAGCTCCTTTCAGTTGATAATGAGGGGAAGGAACTAGAAATGGGCTCATCCGATCTGACTTGGTAAGGTGAGTAGATATCCTCTGGGAAGGACGGTCCTGCAGATAGCCATTTAGGTCTTGAAAGATGTTGACCGACCCCTTGAATTGCACCCGCTAAGAAACCGGAAGCCAGTGCAGCTCATGCAATAGAGGTGTTACACGGGCAAACCTAGGGGGCCCCATTATTGTGTGCACTGCTACATTCTGGACCAGGTGAAGTTTGTGGGTGGTCTTCAAGGGTAGCCTCATCATGTAGAGGGCAGTGCAGTAATCCAGACAGGAGGTGACCCAAGTGACCCACGAGCGACCACCAGCAACGGGAGTTTGCTTTCTTCTTCCCTAGATTCCTAGATCTCTTGCCTCCACTCCTTGCACTAGTGCTCCCAGTCTAACCCCGGAGAGCGCCTCGCAGGAGGAACTCATGATTTCCTTGGTCACCAATCTGGCATCCCTGACATCTCGGACTTCCATGACAGTTATCATTTTTGGTGGCCTGGTGAGTACCACGACCATCTTTGCCTCAATGGGGAGGAGGAAATGTGCTCTGTCTTGGGCCAGCCCCTTCCACTCGGATGGCTTCTCTTAGCCGAGCTCTGCTCATCTGGGTTAAGATCTGCTGGATCTTCTCAGGTCTGAGCCTGCCCCATCTTTTCCAAAACATGTTTCATATACTGTATCTTTGACTAGACAAATGGCAAGATGGGCTCTTAGCTATGGTGGAATAAAACTCTTTTGTGATATACAGAGCAAAGTCACCCTATAAGGGTGTGGGAGTCATATCTCCCGCATTCTACCAACGGATACCTCCCGCCGACCCACACGCTCCCACAGAGAGGGCCTTCTCAGGATGCCGCTGGTCAAGCAGTGTCGACTGGCGACCCCCAGGGGGAGAGCCTTCTCTGTGGCAGCTCCCACCCTCTGGAATGATCTCACCTCCGCTATAGGAACGACCCATTTATCCCCCCAGGCTGATTTAGCCGAGCCCTAGTCCCCCTGCTTTAAATTTTGGATTTCGAACTGGTTTTTAAACGTTTTAGCTATTTTTACAATTCGTATGGAAGTTACTTTATCATTTCTCCCATCTTTTTATTAGGCCCTACGTAATATTTTTACTGGTGTTTTTACTGTGTTGTATTGTGTTTTTATTAGGCCTGTTAGCCGCCCCGAGTCCTGCGGGAGAAGGGCGGGGTATAAATTTAAATAAATAAAAATAAAATGATAAATAGATAAAAGACTTCTTCTGTTCTCTAGCTATGCAGTTGAGAGCGGATCCATTGCCCCCCCATACCCGAGACTTGGGCTCGTGAATTCACCCTCCTTTTTTAACAGGAAGCAGGAAGCCCCGAAGTGCAGGCAGGCTACCTGAAGCGCGAAGACTTCACACGTAATAACTAAAGGGAAGATGCCCACCCAAAAGTGGAAAGTCTCTTTTTCAGTTACAGAAATTAAAATAGCAGGTCCATCCACCACCCCTTCCTTCTTGCTGTGAGGCGCAGTTTCTCTGCCTCCAAAACCAGCACTGCAAAATAGGGGTTTTTTTTCGTTAATAAAGGTGTCACAGCGAATGGTTTCCTTCTCTTGATGGTTCCTCTATAAAACACTGCAGTCGTTTCAGGCTCAAATTGTTAGTAAGAAGATGGTTTGCAAAATTTGTAATTTTGGGGGCAGATATAATTTTGAAAGTAGCCATTCTTTTTTTTAAAAAAGTAGCAAACTTTCAGATTAAAAACAAAGGGGAAAATTAGGTCTTAATTAAGCCAACATTTATCCCAGTCAACTTCGCATTTTTTAAAAAAAGCCAGAAATTGAAAAATTAAGTATCTCCTTTTCGACCCTGAGGAAAGATTTTCTAGCGAGTTCGATCGGTCTTTGATCAAGTGGCTCTCTTCCAGATTTGGAGGACGGTTGGCTGGAAGGTCATCTCTCTCTCACTGAGTCTCTACGGGATGCTGTACCTCTATGAGAGGCTTACCTGGACAGCGAGGGCCAAGGAGCGCGCTTTCAAGCAGCAGTTCGTCAGCTATGCCACAGAAAAGCTGCAACAGGTCATCAACCTCACCAGCGCCAACTGTAGCCATCAGGTGCAACAGTACGTCTGGCCTGTTCCCTGTCTGGATTTTGCCCCTCCCTCTGGCAGCTCTACCGCATTGCCCCCGGGCGGATGACGGATTGGGCTCTGCCCTTTTCTCTCCTAGGGAGATGGCCACCACCTTCGCCCGCCTCTGTCAGCAGGTCGACATCACAGAGACCAATCTGGAGAAGGAGATCAGCCGGTTGTCCCAAAAAATTAGTCAGCTAGAAAAAATCCAGAACACCTCAAAGCATCTACGGTGAGTAAACCCCCAGGAGTCTCGCGATGCCTTGAATGACAGATCAGGAATCTCTGAATAGGAGACAAGGAGGATATCCACTTCTGGTTTATGGGCTTTTTTTAAAATATCATGTATGTATATTAAGTTATGAGGATTTTTTTATTATTAATTATTAGCCTATGGCATTGTTACAGTAGCCAGGAGGCCACTGTGGTGTTGCAGAGCAGGGGTCCCCGACCTCCGGTCCGTGGACCAGCACCGGTTCAAAGTATGCCAGAAACCGGTCTGCACAAACAAGCCCAACCCCCATTTGCAGGATGCAGGCAGCACACAAAACTGAATCCCCTCCGGTCTGTGGAAAAACCTTTCTCCATGGAACCAGTCCCCAAAGGTTGGGAACCACTGTTGGAGAGTACTGCAGTTCGGCTTGCCCAACACACCTGCCCTGTTATCAGATACTTCCAAAGGTGTGCCACAAGAGGGCGAGCTGGCTTCACACCAGAGAAAGGCAAGGGGGCTCTACCTGCAGCAACATCCGAGCCCCCCCCTTCCCTGAACTCTGCCTCACAAGGGGGCACCTCAACCAGGAAGGTTCAGAGCCGTCAGGAATCTGAGCACCAGCTCATCTCCCCACTGAAGGGTGGTACCTATCTATCTACTCGCACACACATGCTTTCAAACTGTTAGGTAGGCAGAATCTGAGGCGAGTGACAGGAGCTCACCCTGTCGTGCAGAGCTAGGGCTCAAACTGCCGGAGCCGAGATCATCTCCAGCATCATCAAGCCACAGAGCCACCATGTCTCTTAGTTATGAGAATGAACGAATGTCTAATGGAGATTTGTTTAGTGATACTTTTTATCTTAATTACTTTTTTTAAAATTTCAAACACAAATTTAGCAATTTTTTTCAAACTGACTTGGAGTTTGTTAATGTTTTGAGGTCCCTTAAGGACTAATTATTTCCCTCCTTTTGTTTTTTGTAGGAAAAAAGCTGTTCATCTTGAAGATGAATTTGACTGTTTTTCAAAGGATTTTCTCCAGAAAAAGAAGAGTGGAATTTAAAAGATTTAAACCACTGTTTCCCTCACATGAATTTAGTCACATGAATTTTTTCCTGCTGCTTTGACTACTTGCCTTCTCCGTTGCCACCCGGCTACTATGATACTTAGGCTATGAATTCTAGCCAAGAACTCAGGAAGGAAGCAGTATTTACTATTGGATTGAATCATTTTTGCAACTTTTCATAAGATGAACTAATTTATATTTACTGTAGCATATGAAATCTATTTGGAAATGTAAAAAGAAAAGTATATAGAATAAACAAAGAGACTCATCGTATTTTGTATAAGTGTTTACATCAAGAGTCAGCTCCTCTTTCTGGCACCCAGGACAAATGTTTCCTCGCCCCAATCCTATATCATACTGCTAACTGCAATTCTCTGCGGAAGTGAGCAGCGATGATTTTTTACCCCCAAAGACTCCTGTACGAATCAATACGATAATATAGAACGCTGCCAGTTTCTGAAAGATTGGTAGTGTTTGGATGCAGAGAGAAATCAGTTTTCCGGATGCCATTCTAGGTTTTTCATTTGACCGAAAGATGAATTAAATCTTCAAAGTGACATATTTAAAGCTTTATAGTTTTACTGAGGGAATTCCTGGCTCCGGTCACAGGAAGTCTGGATGCATTTTCACTACTTCAGTTTAGCCTTTCTGTGGTGGCTGTGTTAGGGCAGGCATGCTTTTCTCAAAAAAGACCTAGGAAACCAGAGTCATAATTGGCGTGGTAAACAGGGTAAAATCTAACCTTGCAAAATTTAATATACCAGTCTGACACATGCCCATCAGCAGCATTTTAATTTTGAACTGGTGTAACAGCTAAAATACAGCAAGTACAGTCCAAACCACTAATGTGAAGTTACAATTTTTTGCAGCTGCTTCACATGGGACAAGAGAGAAGAAAATAATGTCCAGGTACTATTTATATCCTTCCTTGACTTTTCACAGCTGAAATATTGGAGTTTGACCTCAGGGGTTGGTTAGTAAGTGACTCAAATCAATTTTGGAAGCCAACACATGGTGTTACTGGTCGATGTATTCCTTCCATGCTGGTGGCATGTCATAATGGTTGGCATAACAGAGAACTTCCTTGGATTTGCATCTTCTCATGAAAATCTTTGATTGGTATCTTCTACAGCTCTTGAATGATATCATTAATGTGTTAATCTGTAGACTTTTTTGCAGCATAATTGGCATGGAAGACTAGGAAAATATAAATATGCATGTTTTTTTTAAAAGAACAAAATGAGAATTAGCTTTAGTTCTAAAAAAAAATCAGGTGTTGTTGTGAGGCTTGGTAAGAGTTCCTAAGTGGTAATGACAAACATTGGCAGCTTTCTCAAATTTCTGCCTTGTTCAGCGATAAGAGGCAACTCTTGTATTATTCTGATTAATTTGAATGTTTAATGTGGAATTCTTCTGTTCTTATGTCCGATCAATACAGTAACTGTAGATGGAACTGGTGACATTTGTTGAGATGTTCAAACAAAATAACAAGTTGAAACATATACAACTAAACTGGTTAAAAAAAATTGCAGCAGTTTTAAGAGCCATTTTTCCTTCCAGAATTTTAGTGTTGAAGAAATTTAAACTGGAGCAAGGAGGATTCTGAATGATAGCCCTTCTTTCTGAGACAGCCTCTTTAGTAGGGCATAGGAGCATCATGCATGCATTAGTCACATCCCCATAGAGGCTTTCAGAAACTTCCTTAAAATAGAAAAGGCTCAGTAAACATCTGGTGGGGAATATTAAAACCTCTAGGGTTTTCAACCTTCGTACGTGGATTTCAACTTCCAGAATTCCTTCACCAAAATGAAAAGCATTGTTTTAGTCCAGAGGTGCCCAACCTCGGGAACTTTGACTTGTGGACTTCGACTCCCAGAATTCCTCAGTCAGCATGGCTGGCTGAGGAATTCTGGGAGGTGACGTCCACAGGTCTTAAAAGTTCCCAAAGTTGGACACTGCTGCTGTAATCCTTGTTTCTATTTAAGACGTTTTGAGGCTGATGCCAATGCTACCAGATAACGACCGCCTCATGCAAATGCCAGTTGCCAGCTATAGGTTTTCTGATGGTATCTTCATCTAGCGATATTTAGCAAGTTTTCATGGCACTGAAGTATTTTCTTCCATAATGTTTCGAACATCCTGAGTTTCCTATAAATGCACACCCTACAACAGCGGTTCCCAAAGTGGAGAGAACCGCCCCCTGGGGGCAGTGGGATGATTTAGGAGCACAATAAGAGGCAAGGGGGCAGCAGGGGGACACCAAGAGGCAGGGGTCGCTGGCCAGAAGGAGTGTCAGGCG
This sequence comes from Pareas carinatus, assembly GCA_032468095.1. Taxonomy (NCBI): domain Eukaryota; kingdom Metazoa; phylum Chordata; class Lepidosauria; order Squamata; family Pareidae; genus Pareas; species Pareas carinatus. The sequence goes on along the minus strand of JANHFO010002852.1, from coordinate 153,139 downwards.
CAGCATGACGGCCGGCTTTGGAGCGCTGTCATCGCTAGTTCAGCAAAGCAGCGCGCCTTTCGTGCTTTTGAGTGCTTCGTTACCATGAGAGGTAGGCAGTTCTCCACTTAAAGGGGCTTGTGCATGGGAGGCAGAGGGAGGGGAGAGAACTGACATTGCCTGGCTCGGGGGTGGGTGGGTAGGGGCTGACACGTCATTTGCTAGGGAGCAGAGGTGAGCCTCGACCGATTTTGGGTTATGTGGGCACGCACTAAATTTCACCTGTCGCAAGGCGCGAGTCCTAAACATTTCGTAGAAAGTTAGCCACGGAGGGAGCCCTTTACTGAGAAGCAGAACTCTGATGCGATGCTCTTCTCCGTGCCTTCTGCCTTGGGATCCCTCTTGACGGCTGAGTTTTCCTGCTCCTGCTGACTGCCCATCCTCCAGGCCATCCCCCACGGTGAGATGGCCCGCAGGGACTCCCTGGCGCTGAAATGGTCAACAGATAATTGGCCAGTGGTGGCACTCCTGCTCCCTGGTGGTTGGCGGCGGAATGGCAGTGGCTAGTCATTCCACACACCCCCAACCACAGGGCACAATTCTGCCTGAGGTCCTATTGGTCGCCAGTCAGCTGAACACATCACCTCCTGCGCCTGCGTGTACCGTACGCTGGCAGTCACGCTAAGCCTCGTGCATGCCACTGTTTTGCCTGGCTCTGCAAACTTTCGCTATTTTTTTAAGTTGAGTTTCAAATTTTACTCTTAATATCTTCCTTAGTGGATCATGTAAACTGCTATAATGTTATTTATAGGGGCTGCGGGTCTCTGAGGATAGGTTTGTGGCACCAAGGGGGTGGTGGACTGAAAACGTTTGGGAAACACTGCCCGACAACGGCTGGCTTCTTTTTTGGTTCAAGAGCTACAGAACATGCCTCGTGAACATGCCCCCAGCAGGGGGCAGCACAAATTAAGTTTAATTGATTCTGCAGAAGCTTTGTAGGCAAGACATTCAGGGAAATTCCAAGACTACGGCTTGCACTGAAAAATCGAACAGCGTCCTAGAAGGCAGCCATATTGTGGCCAAGAAGATGTGGAATGTGTCCATCTGGTCGCCGGTTCAACTCATGGGAGGTGTTATCTTAGCTGCTAAAGAGTAATAAACTGAGTAATGGGTGCAGATAAAAGCTATTAAAATATCTAGAGCGGCAACCTGTAATGTACATTGGGTTCCTGCAGCAATGCTTGATATATATATATATATATATATAAAACCCAAAGTAAAACCAGGTTCATTGATACACATGTTGAAAGTTCACTATTTCCCTAACATAAGAAAAAGGCTTAAACAATTCTTAACGAAGTTACCCGTCTTCCCCTAATATGTGGTTAAAACTAGGAATCTGCTTTTACGTACCAGCTTTAATCCACCATTTTAATACTTTTAAGACACTGTTTTCTGAACCGTAGCAACTTTAAGATCGGTGGAGTTCAACTCCCAACAATGCTGGCTGGGATATTCTGGGAGCTGAAGTTCACACCATCTTAAAACGGCTTAAGCTTGGGAAACGCCAAAAGATGGCAGGGGCAGTCTTTTTTTTTTAAGGGGAACTTCCAAAACTTCTATCTTCTCGTGCCTGGGAAGTACAATCAGGGTTGTTTGACCTGAATTATCGCTTCAGCACAAAAAAAAATTTTTTTGGGGGGGGGAACACATACTCAAGAAATGGCTACGTGTATCAAAATCGTATTTTGATTACTGCAGTGCGTTCTACACTGAGCTGCCCTTGAGGAACACTGGGACATTTCAACTCGTGTAGAACGTGTAAACGGCAGCAAATGCAGGTGCTGGGCTGTCATCTTCAACGCCTTGCATGACCTGGGACAGGTTAACCTTTGGGACAATCTTTTTCTAATTCATCCAGTTCGATCCAGCAAATTGGTCATTCTGCAGATCCCTTCCGCCAGGATGTCAACTGGCAGGAAGCCGGTCTTCTTTCCGATGTAGCCCCTGCTTTGTGGAATGCTCTCTTGAGGTCAGGATGCGCTAAGGGCCCCATTTCTTGGCTTCATTGTTGGTTGGTTAACTATTTCGACTGCTGTATTTATTCTTTGGATGTTTTCAATTGTTCTTACTGTTTTGTAGTTTCAGAATTGTAAGCCGCCCAAGTCACTTGGCTGAAGTCGGCCGGCTTTAGAAACTGAATAAGTCAATCTTGAGTCTCAAATGCTTTCAAGAAATGGCTATTTGCAGAATAGAGCCTGATGCATACTGCATCGAAGTTCTTTTGTGTGCAACTTCTTAGCTTCATTAGATTGCCAGAAATAACTGGTTAGGTTTAGAACAGGGAAGAATGAATCCAAAATCATTCAAAGATAAAAAGTGAACTACATCCAAAGCAAGTGAGAACATCTCAGTTCTTTTATAGGACAGAAGGACAAAACAAGGAGCAAGAGAAAGATTGCCTCTAAAAACATCATCCCCTAAAATTCTATTTAAAAAATAAAAAATAGAAATTCCACCAGTGCAAAATTAGTGGATATACCAACGATAGTTAATTCTTTGTTTCCTCTATTTTGGAAGGAAAAAAAACAATCTTTGTGCTTTTTGTTCTGTGTCAAAAAATGCAGTGATGTGTTTAATCTACATATCTTTCTTTTTTTAAAAAAAAGTGACCTAAATAATTCCAAGGGAATGCCTGTGGAACAGCAATGTCCCATATTCATTTGAAAATGACAAGGGAATCCTTTAAAACCGTAATATCCTTGAAATTTTTTTGGGTTGCTTTTGTTTTCCAGCATGGCGTAATCCAGAGTCTTAAGAGAGAATAAAACTCGTAGGACTTTAGATGCAATATGCTAAAGAACAGCCAAATATGAAATCAACTGAACAGGAGAAATAGAGAAAGCCTAGTTAAAAGTACTTGTTTATTGATTACAATGTTAAGTCAGGCAACATTTTTCACTGAGACACTGTACAATTACAAAGGGAAGATTCATTAGGGGAAGAACTAAACAATTAATAGCAAGTGCCCGTTCCCCCCATTTCCCCCACCGGACAGGGAAGCCTTTATACAACAGCGCTGAGAGAGAGAGAGAGAGAGAGAGAGAGAGAGAGAATGGCACAATTCTCTGTGTTTTTGTTTAATCAATGAGGTTAAATAAGAGGATTTAAAATGTGCTGAAGACACAATCCAAGAGGCAGTGCAGAATTCACTTGATACCTGGAAATACTTTGGAAGGTTTTCTTCAAGAGAAGAAGATAACAAGTGAAGGTTAAAAAATAACCCGACCACACACTTCCCGGAATGGACTGATAACAGAAAACGCACAAGGCGGTTCGTTTATGAAAAGGAGTCAGATGCAGCTCCTCTGGAGGAGGAGGAGGAGGAGGAGGCTAGGGTTGACACAGAGATGTGCTGCAGCAAGAAGGAAACAAAGAGAGCACCATTGTGTTGTAAAAATAAAGGCCTGAAATACCTAAGAAACCCCCCCTTGTTATTTAAAATCAAAGAAAGTCAGGCACATTTTTCCAAAAAAAAAATCTTATTTATTAATCATTTAGTAACACTGTGAACAGACTCACCAGAACACCACTAAGCATTTAACAGTCTTGCATGTATTTTACACAATCTTTTATTTCACCAAAAGAAACAGAGGACAAAAGAAAAAGAAAATAAGACTTGCAATGCCTTCAATATGGAAGAAGTCTCGAGTAGCGCGAGGGCCTTAATCGGAAAGAGAGGGGGGAGGGGCGCCAGGAGGCAGCGGTTTCTAAATAACAAGCTGCAACCCCGAACAAGCCCCGCGTCGTCTGCATGAGACGGTTTCTCCCACATCTGGAGGGGGGGCATTTTCCCTTCCAGTTGTAGTAAACGCTGCTCGGGAGCCCCGCCCCTTTCCCCAAAAGATAACGTTCAAGGAAGGAGCCGCAGTAAGAAGGGAGCAGGAAGGAAGGAAGGAGAAGTGACGAGAATATCCAACAGCTCAGTTATACATGCAGGACTTGAGAAACCTAGCTACGAGGGGAATGGGTTATATACAGATGGGTCAGCTAAGGAGCCCTATTGCAGCGGGAGGCACTATGTGGCCTGGCCTTGGCTCACTCTAGGATTCGGTCTACGGCACGTGGGTGTCCAGCTTTCGCAACTTTTAAGACCTGTGGACTTCAACTCCCAGGATTCCCCAACCAGCCAAGCTGGGAGTTGAAGTCCGCAGGTCTTAAAGTTGCCACGACCAGACACCCCTGGCCCTCAGTGCTTTCTGAATCAAGAACGGGTTGGTCCCATCCATCCTTTGAAGGAACTATCCGCTCGAGGTGGCGTCGCTTTGACTGGCAATCCTACAGCCACTCAGTCGGAGGGGTGAACCATGGCGAGTCACTGAATCATCCAGCACAGCCAGCACCAGAGGCAAAACTCCCGTGGGAGGCAGGGAAATAGAGAAGGGGCGCAAAACAGCAGAAATAAAAATCCTCAGGGGCCTCGGCCGGGCCTTGGCAAACTGAAGCGGAGTGGATCTCCCCTCCCAGGTTTCTCAGCCACGGAGGGCTGGGAGGGGAACCCCATCGGCCTCGGGAATAGCCCAAGTTGGGAAACCCTGCGCTGCAGGGCAGGAATGGGTAGCCTACGGAGAGCAGGACAGTCAGGCGCAAAGGTGTCGCAACTGGGCCTTCACTTTGCAGAGGCTTCAAGTATTCACCGCAGCAAAACAAATGATCCACTGGGTTGATTTTTTTCCCCATTTAGGAGAGTTAAGGAGGAAACTGTCTGAAATTTGAACCCTACCGCCTCCAGACACAACTGCCAGCTACAAATCTTCCAACTACACAGGAGGGCAGGAACAGAAAATGCACACACACACACCCCGGCCTTCCCCCTCCCCCCCAAGGTTGCCCGATCCCGCTGCAGGACATCCATTCAAACTCTACTTCATTTTATGCATTCCAGGCGAACGCATTTTGGCAAATCTTATCTGGAACGAGGACTCTGTGATACATCCAGCCACACGCATTTTTGCAAGCTGCTCTGCTTTCTAGGGGAACTATTCTCAAAATTCAGAATGGGATTACAAACTATTCCTGATAAAGTGGGAAAACCAATACACTAAAGCAGAGGTGTCCAACTTTGGCAGCTTTGAGACCTGTAGACTTCTACTCCCAGAATTCCACGTTGGCTGGAGAATTCTGGGAGTTGAAGTCCACAGATCTTAATAGTTGCCAATGCT
>JANHFO010002852.1:127676-138255 GCA_032468095.1 Pareas carinatus | reverse complement strand
TGAAGAATAAAGAAGAATTGGTACACTTCAAAACATGGAATAATTTTTATGGATGGTTAGACAAGAAATGGAAGGAGTAGGTTTGGAATTGTACTAGTAAGATGAAATAGACACTGTTGAAAATTTGTAAAAATGTATAATCAGATGGTTGATATTAATCGAAATTTTGAAGCACTTGTTTTTGTTTTTGTTTAAAATCAATAAAATACTTTAAAAATACTTTGAATATGCTCCCAAGAATCTAAATTTATTTTTGCTTAGAGAATTGTATTTGTTTCCATATTTACGGTCTGTTTCCCCCCCCCAATGTAACTGTTCATATGACCAAGAAACAAGTAACTCTCGTTTTAAAAAAACCGAAACTATATTTTGCCCACTTAATGTATTTGTACAAACCTTGAATCGGATCCCCAATGCATAGCATAAATTTTGGCTAAATGACCTCTCAAGGTGCGCCTTGTACGCATCTGGATTCGACCCACTGAGTCAAGACTTGTGGTGATCTGAGAAAGAGAAAGGACGAGACGCTTATGCTCCTGGACAGCATGAGAATACGTGACAATTGACTGTAAGAAATAACTTAATAGTATATAATGCTAAGTCATTTCTTATATTTGTCATGTACGACTTCTTTATATAAAGAGACTGCTGATGCTAAGCTATAGCGTGATAAATTTGGGATTCTGCATAACAGACAAACCCATTCTTTCTGACTTAGTATAATATTCAAATCGGGCCAATTACAGATGGCTCCATAAACCGTGATTTTAAAAATAGGGTTTAATGTACTCGAATGGAACTAAGCTTAAGCAAGTAGTTACAATCAATACACAGGAAGGCACGACAGCTATTTTGGTTTACTGGTTTTTCAAGCTCCTTTGCATTATCACGGAAACAGAGGAGCAGATCTTTAGACTAGAGTCAATGTCAAATAGAGATCAAAACTTTTGCCTTGTCCTAGCCAAGGAAAAGGGGCGCAAAACAAGCAACGGCTGCTAAATCACACACTCTTCACATCCGTTTTAAACGGCTGTCACTGCCGTGCGGTGCTTGGGAAAGCAGAGCAGGGAGGAAAAGTAAACGGCAACCCACCTGAGCAAGAGTTGTGTCGCTACACGCTTTCCTTGCATCCTTTGAAAGAAAATTTAAAAGATTATTTTACATAACCATAGCTGGAATGAGTTTTGCATCCTGATCAAATTAGCGCATTGGTTAAGGGGGAGAGAGATTTATTTTGGCAGGCTACTGTCTGGCAAATAGCAAGCCTTAGACAAAAGTCTCACAGATGCACACTCCCTTGGCTGCAAATACCTCAAAAAAGGATCAGTAAGACTTCAGAAGTCAATTCTGAACCCAACGACCCATCCAATGGGGCTCTCTGGAAGAGGCCCAGCACTCTGCCCCCCAAGCCTCTTTCAAGGCTCCTTCGTTAATCCGGTGACAATATTATACAGGAGAGTTGGTTATGAAGGGGCAGATAAAATGCCCCCCCTTCATGAAAAGATCTTCCTGGGTTGCCATGAAGTATGTTAGAAAAAACGTCTTACTCTGATTTGATTCCGGAGCTGTTCCGCCTCCTGCCGTAGCTGTTCTAGTTCACTCATTCTGTTGAATGGGTCTCTTTTCGCCTCTCGCGGTGCAAGTGAAGAGAAATCTGCTGAAAACAATTTACAGAAAACACTTGAATTGCGTGCCTGAAATTAACAACATCAACACTTACAATTTACAGTCATCCCATCGTTATTTCATTCTCCTCAGGGCTATATGCAGCCCCCAAGTGTCTGGAGTGGAGACTCCGGGGGTTTTCAAAAGTTGCGGCATAACCAAACACGAATGATAGACAATGGCAACATTATAAAGTGTATGGGATTCGATCCTATTAATCACATGCATTCATGTAAGTATATTTTAAATTAAAAACTTAAATTTCAGAATTTTTCGTGGCCCCACCAATTTGTCTTTCCCTCCCCTAGCTTTCTAGTGTGAGCCCAGCACATGAACAGCTTGGAAAAAAATTGTGTACTCTGACAGTCTTACCAAAATACTGTACTATGTAATTACAGAACACATTTAAATGGCTTAAACCATGTCTGTGTGTGTGTGTGTGTGTGTGTGTTCGTGTGTGTGTGGGGGGGTCTCAGCATCATCCCTCTAAAGGAAAACAATATAGCCCCCCCATTACCGTTGAGAGGGTTGAAATGTAAATAAACAGAAAATCTTGACTAACTCCTTGTTACCTTGATGTGCTAGTTTTAACGCAGTGCCAACATTTCAGAAAGGATGAGAATAAAAGGAAGTACAAGAAAACAACTCACTCCTTACTTTTAAGAAAGTATCCAAAATATTTTCCAATTAAAAAAAATAATAAGATGACTAACTGAAGTAATGTCGTTTGCGGGGGAGCGTTGACACTTAAAAGACCTCTAAAGTCCATTATCTGGACACGAAATGTCCCAGAGAAAGTGAATGAGGAATATCCATACAGTGATCTATGAAAATAGATTTTGCTTATTGAATGCTTGGGGTAGCCACCATGCAAAGTTGTGGCAGTTTGGAAAAGTAACATTATTTATTTATTTGTTTTATTTTATTGGATTTTTATACCGCCTTTCTCCTCACGAACTCAGGGCAGTATACAGCAAATTAAAATACACAATAACAAACATTAAAACATATTAAAACAAAAAATTAGAGGGCTGTATTGAGTAAAAACCGAATATAATACCAATTTAAAACCAAATTAAGATCAATTTAAAATTACAACACAGTAGCTAAAAAGCGGGAGGAGGTAAGGGCTGGACTAGGCCAGTCCAGCTTGGGCGAATAGGTGTGTCTTCAGGGCGCGGCAGAAAGCACGGAGGTCGGGTACGGTGCGTATTTCTGGGGGGGAGCAATGCTCACATTTACAATAAACGAAAGAGTAAATCTCTGGGTCTCAGTGACCGACCCGGATTCAACTTCACATTTACAACCTTCACACCGTCTCTCTCTCTCACTCACATGATTCACTATTATAGTCAGTTAGTGTGTACGTTTCCCCCCCCACCGAGGGGAGAGACTGCCTAAACAAGCAATCCCTTCTTGAACTGCTTTTATCCTCTCAAAACATGCTAACCTCAAATTAAAAAGCTCGGCAACTGACAAGACAGTCCTTGGGAATGGTCTACGGCAGTGATGGTGAACGCTTTAGAGCCTGAGTGCCCAAACTGCAACCCAAAAGCCACTTATCTATCACAACGTGCCAACACGGCAACACAGACACACTCTTGTGGCCATTGGCGCTCCCCTACCCAAGCCTGCAGCGGGCCTTCCAGAGGCCTGTCCCAACTTTCGTAGCCCGCTGTAAGCTACGCACCCCTCCACCCTGGACTCTGTGCCGAAGGTGAGCCGCCTGCTTTACGCCAGACAGGGGAGGAAAGAAGCGCTCCCATTGGTCCGCTGGGCTGTGGCAGGTAATATAAGAAATGTCCTCAGGCATGCGTGGAAAGAGGGAGAAGAGCCCCATGTCCATCCGGCTTTCAAGTTAAGAACTCTGTGCTGAAGAGACGGTGCGGGTGCCCACAGAGTGCCCTCTGAGTGTCGACTCTGGCACGCATGGCATGGGTTCGCCACTACTGGTCTATGGCAGGGGTCTCCAACATGCCGCCAACTAGTCTGTGAAAGCAAGCCAAGTCCCATTCGCAAGATGCAGGCAGCATATCAAACTATGCTCCTTCTCGTCCGTAGTTTCTCCCTGGAATCGGTCCCTGGTGCCGAGAAGGTTGAGGACCACTGGTCTATGCTGCAGTGTGTGCGCATACAAATTTTTTGTGTGTTGGGTGTGAGAAGCTGAAGTTGTTGGGGTTGGTAGTTTGGAACTTCAGAGCAGTGCAGCACCTTTGAGATAGCCACCAGGAAAAACAAAACAGAACTGCCTGACCACTTGGTGGAAGTCGAAATGTGGCTGGATTCGTGGGCTTGCAGTAGAGCACAGGTATCAAGCACAAGGCTCATGGGTCAAATCCGGCCCACGGCCTCCTTGGATCCAGCCCACGGGGCCATCCTGAAGGTAAGCAGGGCACTCCCCAGGGTCAGTGGTGATACAGGAGAGGATTGCAGGGGGCACAAGAGGTTGCAGAGAGGTCGGCTACGGTGGTCTCAGCAGTTGCGGCCCTCAATTGAATTGAATTGGATGCCCCTGCGGTAAAGGCTTCAAGCCCGCTGCATTTGCAGTCACATCACTAAACGCCACTACTTCGCCGTGGCGAAGGACTTTTTACCATGCATGGTGGATTTGTAAAAAGAAAAGAAAAAAAGAGCAAAATACTGGATGCAAACCGTAACCATGATGCGAAAAATATTGCAGGCTACCATGATGATGAAACCAGAATGATTTCTATTGGATTTTATAGATGTTGAGCCAAAAAAGAAATATGGAAACTTAATATTGTATAAGTACTATAGCAAGAGGATTATATGTACAAAGAAGGGGAGGGCAATTCCATCACCACGGTGGAAGACTGAATTATAAAACTGACCGAAGTTGTAGAAATGGGGAAGTCGACCAGTTTGGACAAGGGGAAAAAAATGACTTATGGCTTTTTCTTGAAAGAGGACTGAATTGGCGATTTCTTGATTTGGGAATTAAAAAGGGTCCAAGAGGGAGGGGAAAGAATAAAATGGCAATTAGGACAGAATTACCGAGTTGGAGGGGACCATGGAGATCTTCCAGTCCAACCCCCTGCTCAGGCGGGAAGCCTGATAACTGGGTAAAATAGCCCGATTACTTGATAGAAAGACGGGTGAAAGGCATTCACATTTTTATTTTCTACATTCTTAGTCTCTTTTTTTTTGGTATGATTTTTACGATATTGAAAAATTCAAATAAAAAGTATCAGCTGTTCAGCGGTGGCAGCAACTCCACTGCTCAGGGCCTGAAGGCTCCTTTGCAGTAACATGGGAACAGCCGCGGTTCAGGCATAGTTTCCCCCAGCATCAGTAGCAATGAGGGCCATGAAGATGGGGCTGTGAATGGACTCTTGGGCTACGGCAGGACAGCATCAGTAGCAAGATGTTGACAAGATGAATGTACTTTATGATTATGGCTATATCTTATGCTTATATGTACACTACAAGATGAATGTACTTTAGGATTATGAATGTATTTTATGCGTATATGTACATTACAAGATGAATGTACTTTAGGATTATGAATGTATCTTATGTTTATATGTACTTGACAAGATGAATGTACTTTAGTATTATGAATGTATCTTATGCGTATATATACATTACAAGATGAATGCACTTTATGATTATGAATGTATCTTATGATTATATGTACATTACAAGATGAATGTACTTTAGGATTATGAAAGTATCTTATGATCGCAATTCCAGTTTGTTTATTGTACGTATGTAGGTATAGAGCATGTACGCCGGAGACAAATTTCCTGTGTGTCCAGACACACTTGACAAAATAAATCCTGATTCTGATTTGGTTCTGGGGGAGGTGCTATTCTTCCAGTTTGGGCATGGGATGGTAGTGGTATTTTTTTTTTGTCCCCCCAGGAGGTGACAGGTTATTAAACCCAGGCGAAAGTGGATGTTTCTCTGTGGGAGGAGGGGGTGGCTCTGTCCACTTCGACAGACCACTGATCTACCCAACAGATCTGGACATTTTCATCCAGTGTTTTAATTTCCCCTTCCGAGGAAAGCTGTTTGAGAAGTAGCTGTCTTTAAATACAAGGAGCCCTGGACGAGGAGGGTGATCTGGACCATTTCCAGTCTTTTGTATGTTCGAAGATGCAGCGATCGCATAAATAATTTTTTTTAAAAATCAAATAAAAACAAAATATAGTAAAAATAAATCAATAAGCAATTTGGAATTTAGTCCAGCAAATATTGAAATTAGAAGGAACCTTTCACCAATATGCCCGGCGTTAGCTGTGAAAGCCAGCCGGGTGACTTTGGGCCAGTCACTCTCCTTCAGCCCCATCGACCTCACAAGGTGATGGTGGTTGTGGTTATTGTTGTGGGAGTCATTGGAAGAGGAAGGTGTGTCAGAAAATTTTGCCACCTTGAGTGATTTATAAAAAAACAATAAAGGCGGGAATAACAAATATATCTGCAGCAAGACAGCTTATGCTATTGGCAGCAGCACACAAACCCAATTCCCTGCTTTGGATCCTGCAGCTGCCTTTCCAGCCTGTGTGCCACGCCGACAAACCCCGACACGGTCTGGCACCTGTGGCCGAATACCACACTGTCTGCTCAGGATACAAGGCGGATGACATTGTATAAAGAAATAAAGAAATACACTAGGCCCACCGCTCTCTGCCATTCTCTGGGGGCTGGCCCCAGTTTTTCCACCTCTAACCGTAATCTTTCGGGAAATCCATAGCAGTGCCGGGGAGGGGGGGGGAGATGAGGTTGCCCCATTGGTGAAACATCAAACCTTACGGTTGCGTCTGGATGTTACAGAGACGAGCTGCCGGTGCTTCATTCTGAAATATTTTGTGCCTGGAATTGCCCTGGAAACTACTGTAGAATGTATGTATTAAACCTGGTTCTCCATAAAAGATGGTCGATTTTAATTAGTAACCGAGGAAATGTTAGATGCTTCATATGCTGACTAAGCAATTTGGGGCCAGTGGCTTTCTCGGCTCCACCTCCCTCACAGGGTTGTTGTGGGGAAAAGTATTTATTTTACTTTCCTGCTTTAACAAGAAGTATACGGAGAATCATATTTCCCATCTTCGCAAAAAGACCACAGAAACCAAAGACTAAAAATTATTCACATTAAGACAGCCTGTTGCCATGGCAGGTAGTCTCCGACTTACAATAGTTTGTTTAGCAACCGTTCGAAATTACAACAGCACTGAGAACAGTGCTTACAGCCATTTTTCATTTACGGCTGTTGCAGCATCCCCATGAGTCACGTGGTAAAAATGTGGGCGCTTGGCAACTGACTCATATTTATGACGGTCGCAGTGTCCCGGGGTCACCCTTCGCGACCTTCCGATCAGCAAAGTCAATGGGGAAGCCAGACTCATTTAACGACCATGCTACTAGTTTAAAATGTAAAGTGATTCACCGAACCGGTGTGGCAAGAAACGTCGTAAAATGGAGGCAAAATCCACTTAGCAAATGTCTCATTTAGTAACAGAAATTTGGGGCTCCGTTGGGGTCAGATGCTGAGGAAGTATCTGCCATCGCAATGAAGTTTAAATCAACTTCTGCTTCCGCGTAAAAAGATCTAGATTATTTTTTCCCCAAAACATCCTGAGACACGGGCAGGCTATGCTGACACCAGTCACAGCAAACACGTATAAGCAAAATGTTTATAAAATGCTTTTTAAAGCTAAAATGCCTAGCCACAGGCCGCGAGTTTTATCTATCCAGCAATAAGTTTTTAAAGACATTCTTTGCTAATCAACACAGACGAAGTCTCCTCTTTCCATCTTCAATTTCTGAATGGAGAGGGTTTCGGTTCAGCATTTAGGAACTGAAATGTTTCTCCCCATGTTACAGGAAAAAGGATTCTGCCACCTTCCAGCTGCTCTCAAGACCAAGGGCAATTCTAACATTCATCAATTCTCGAGGTCTTACTTAAATTTGCAGAGGAATTAAGTAGTCGAGACTCAGTCTTGCAGATGTCTTAGAATCAGACCCCTACCAAAAAGTGAGAGGGGCTTATTTACAGGTCGTCTGAGTGCAACCGAACTCCTACCGCTTGCCATTAATCACAGTTTTTGTTTTAATTCAAAGGACTGGGCTGAAAACACCCAACCAGAAGCCACAGACCCTCTTCACTTAGGGGTGTTTACCCTGGACGTGATGGCTGCCTAGATTACAAACACCACAGCTTCACATCAACATTTCTTCTCATGGGGAAAATGTCAAGAGAAAATCGTTTGCTGTTTGGCGAAAGCCTTTTGTTTCTCCAAAAATAAATACAGGAAACAGGCCTAGGTGTGTCCTAGATCTTTTAAGGTTGAAGATATTGTGCACATTTTCAAAGGGCTCGGGCAGCCCCGGGCCTCTACAGCCGCTCGACAACCCAACACAGGAAGCTGTGGCCCGGGAGGCAAGGTCCCGACCTCCAATTCAAGCCCCAGTTTAAAAAAACTTGCATTTTACACAGTTTCCCTTGTCTACAGTGGGAGAAGTTACCAGCAACTTCAATAACCGCATGATAACAGGATTCAGGCTACAAGGGCACTTGGGAACCCGTCTGTCATTGGTTCTGGAAGGCGCACCGAGTACAAAAAAACAAGAACCAAACCACATTTTCCCCCATAACGTAGCATGTCGGAAAGCAGCTGACAATGACAAATTCTAGGCTTGTGTATGGAGTACCAAACAAGTGGTGAATGCAGGGACAACATTTTCACAGTAAAATGCACTGGGTACCAAATGGGGTGAGTTTCAAAGCAGCCATTTGAATGGCAAGGCGCCACGGTGCAAGAGAAGCCTCTTCTTTTCGAGAGTCTTTAAAGATTGCAGATTTAGTCATACTCAGATGGCGAGAATTCAGCGGAACGCTCGATCTTGGACTCCGACATTGATGGCAGTGGCGTCTACTCACAGGGTAGCAATCCATGAGAACTTTTGCGGCTGATTTTATCTCTCTTGGAAGTCACAGGCACTGCTGTCACAGACACGGTTCCCAAAATCACAGCTTTTGGCAAGTCCCTTTCATATCCTATCCCGAGACATAGTGATAAAGCGAAGGCATGTCTTGGCTCAAAAGAATTAACGCCTCTCTGCCACAGCCACTGCTTATACGTGGGAAAGGAGGCATTCATTTCTTGCATATCCAAAGTCCATCCTTTTTGGCCACCCAAATCACCCAAACCTCTTTGGAAGGAGATACATTTGGAGGACCCAGGATAAATCCCAAACTTACCATAAATAGCCTAATTCAAGAAATGGTAGGTTTCTTGAATTAGGCTATTATATTATGCTATGCTATGTTAACTATAAGGTTTAAACATTCAGATTTCAAATTTAAAAATTAACGCATTTCCCTATCTGAAATAGAAAACTTACTTAGAAAGTATAATAACTTTTTTGGAACTCTATCTCCATATATTGAGATTCTAAATACATTTGTTTTAAACCACTGTGTAACAGCACTTCAAAAATATTTTAAAACTTCATGCAAAATTTTGCTAAAGGGTTTCAGATAAATATTTCTTAATTTGGTAGCATGTTCCATGAGAGCTGTCCTTTATGGTCAATTACAGCGACAACTCAAAAACCCAAGTTGAAGTGTATCATCTTTACGAAGGGTCAGAGAAGACAAAAATGGAATCATTCTAGCAACTAAAACAAGAGTGCAAAATACTTTTAAGGCAAGTTATCACATGTACTATAGCTGAAAAGGCACAATCAGTAAGTTCTGGAGAAAATATTAAATTCATATTAAAAAGAATGCCTTTTTAAAAACAAATAACCACTACTTATCGGTTTGAAGACTGCATTTTCTAATTGGAGAGGAAGAGAAGATTTTGCAACACAGGCACCATTCGGATTAAGCATTAAACTGGTCTGTGTGCAATAAATTACATGGCTCTTAAAGATTAAACGTTTATTACAGACACATGTGCTGGTTTTAGAGATTAACACTTAAGGCTTTTAATGCTAAAAGGCATATTTAGGGGACAACTTTGTATCTTGGCAACAGCCCCTAAGAGAGACACAGATGCTTGTTGGCCTAGAAACTAAGAGACTTTGAATTTTTGGCCTCTTTCAGACCTGAAAGCTAGCTATCTTCCAGGCAAACTCACCTCACAGGGTTTCTGTGAGGAAAATAGGAAGCAGGAGTATTGTGCATGTTTATACATGAGAATGTGAGATTAAAATAACAATACCGTTGCTGCTACATTTAGATCCTCAACATATTTTGAAGCTCTTTAGAAGGGAATTCGAAGGACTTAACAGACCTTTCAAATCTCTCTGAACTAAGCTACTTTTAGACCATTTTCTAAAGTCTGAGACCACGAGATATTGTGAAGGGGAAAAACTTCCCTGCGGCCCGGCCTTGAACGAGCTTGTTGATCAGGCAGATACGAAGCCATTCCCCTCAAGATGAAATGGAAAGCAAAAAGGAAAAGGAGCGCTGTATTATAAAGGGAAGGGGTTGTGGCTAAACAACATGTAAAACTGGCAAACCTGATGTGTCTGTTAGAAAAAAAAGCAAGAACAGAGAATCATTGGACTGGAAGAGGCCTCAAAGGTCCTCTAGTCCAATACCACCCCACCTCCCACTCCCGTTCAAAGCAGACGACCTTATACCAGTGGTGGCGAACCTGTGGCACGGGTGCCAGAGGCGGCACTCAGAGCCCTCTCTGTGGGCACTCGCGCTGTAACCTCAGTACAGATTTCTTTACTAGAAAGCAAGAGGGATGCGGGGCTCCCCTCGCCTTCTCCATGTGCACCTGAGGACATTTCTGACATCACTCGTCCGGCAGCCCAATGGGAGCGCTTCCTCCCTCCCGTTTGGGGCAAGGCAGGTGGCTCAAATGTGGCGCGGAGTCTGTGGCAAAGGTGAGAGAGGAGAGGAGCTAGGTTGGAGGGGAGCATAGCTCACAGC
>JANHFO010002852.1:92545-116310 GCA_032468095.1 Pareas carinatus | reverse complement strand
CATCTAGCACAAGCATTAAAAGATGCAAATACTGCAATATCAAATATAAGCAGCAACTCACTGCAAGAAACAAACCAGCTAATGTACAGCACAGCTGCTGTTATAACCAAATACCTGGAATGCAAAATCAACAAAGAAAAAAAGAAATCAAACAGTGCACCACAAAAATGGAAAATTAGACTGGAAAATAAAAACAGCAAATTGAGATCAGACGCAAGCGAGCTAGAACAGATAAAAGAAAAGAAGCTGAAGAACAAGAAGACCAAAGAATAATTAATCAAGAAATACCACTTAGAAACAAGGGAGATCAACGAAGCACTGGAAATAAAAAAGCAACAAATAACAGCTATAGCCAAGAAGATCAGCAGATATCAAACTTGAATTGCAAATTATATGCAGAACGTCCAATTTCAGTCTAAACAGAAATGTTTCTACCAATCCATCAATGGAGGAACTGTAGTGAATCAGTCAGTATCTGATAAGGAAGAAACAGTGCAGTTCTGGAGGCAGATATGGGATAACCCAAAGAAATATATCAAGAACGCAACTTGGTTTAAAGGAAATGAAAGAACTAGTAATAATAGCAGAAATGGTAGAGAAACGAGCAAGGAAGATCAAAAATTGGTCAGCACCAGGTGCAGATGAACTGCATGGTTTTTGGTTGAAACATTTAACTGGTCTACACTCACTCATTGCAAAGCATTTCAGCAACATACTACAAGGAGATGAAATTGAAGAGTGACTAACAATTGGGAAAACCCTCCTGATAATGAGAGATCCAACAAAAGAGGCAGTACCAGGCAACTACAGGTCAATTACTTACCTACCAACAACTTTAAAATTGCTAACTGGTGTGGTAGCTGATGCAGTCCAACAGCATCTAGTTGAAAGCAATCTCTTTCCACCTGAGCAGAAAGGAAACTGCCCCTACAACAGAGAAACCAAAGATCAACTCCTAATTGACAAACTGATTTTGGAAAACTGCAAGAGGAGGAAGACAAACCTGAATGTAGCATGGATTGACTACAAAAAGACATTGACTCCCTGACACATGACTGGATAATCAAATGCCTTGAAAGAGCAGTAGTCAGTAGAAATATCGGAAACTGTGCAAAGATCGATGGCACAATGGAAGCCACAGTTTCAGGTCAATGGTGAAAGACTGGGAGAGGTTAATGTCAGGAAAGGAATATTTCAAGAAGATTCACTATCACCACTACTATTTGTCATTGCACTGTTTCCTCCATCAACAGTACTGAATAACTCAGGGTCCCGATAGTCATAGGTGCCTTGGGTGCAATTCCAAAACAACTGGAGCACCACTTGAACACCATCGGCATTGACAAATTCGCCACCAGTCAATTGCAAAAGGCAGTCTTACTGGAAACAGCTTCCATCTTGCAATGGTATCTGTCTGAGCATCTGGCAGTCTGTACAAATAATAATAATAATAATTGGAGAAGGCCAACTCCAGCTTAACATCAGGCAGCTGTGTTCACCAGAAAATAATAATAATAATAATTTTGTCTCTTTTGTCCAGGTGAAGCTCTCTGCATCTTTTATTATTCCTGGGAACTCTTGTTCCTTTCACAAGAAAAAGCTTTCTCAATCCCCCCTCTTCCCAAGCCTGCTAAGTAAAGGGTCACCTTGGGAGGGGTTCTGAAACCAGCTGTCTTCTATCAAACATTATTTGACTATGCGGTGGACTTATTTGCATAGCTGGGTTAATCAGGACAGGTGCAATATATGCCCAAGATGTTCAGGTTGATTATTTTTTGCCCTTGAAGTTGTTATTTGTAGCGCGGTGTGTTGTGTTTAAAGCCCCCAGAAGGGTCAAATGTATAAAATGCAGCATCCATGCAGATCATAAAACCACCTCAAACAACATACAGTTGGGCAGTACAATTCGTCTCAGATGGCTATTTAAGAAGGTAACAAATATATTTCATTTTGTTCCAAGACAATATGAAAGATGTCCAGGCACAAAATTTCCCCCAAATGTCCTTTTTGCTAATTTCCCCCAAATTTGAGGCAACCATCTGCTCATTTAAAGAAATTTGTTCTCTCAGATCCCCAAATAGAAGCAATTTAATTTCTGAGAAAAAAATTAAACAGAAAAGAGTGTTCTTTGCCTTAAAATTCCACATCAGTCGGATCTGAAATTCCCAGAGCAGGCTTCATTTCGCTCTAAGGGGCAACTTGCAAATTTCATTTAATGCTGGCAGAAGTCACAAGATTGGCAGACGCCATGCCACAAGAGGGGGCATTGTGCTAGCTAGGGAGCACCTGTAAGGCTGGCCCCCACCTTCCAGGAAAGAACCACTCTTCACTCCAATGTGAGATGGAGAAAAAGTACTTCTACTGGGCAGCGTGGCTAGGCAAGCTCTGAATACATTCAGCATGGGGAAGAGATGTGCCCGGCCCCCAAAAGTCCCTCAGTCAATCAATGTTGTGATGGCATTGAACGAGTCGTTCAGCTGTAGCTGGGTCCAGCGTCCTTGGGGTGCCCCCAACGGCACATGCCCAGCTCCCATTGGTCATCCGTCAAGGTCTCCCATCAGTGGATTGTCCAAGGTCGCACTCCTTTCCTCCTCAAGGCAAGGCCACTCCAACCCCACATGTCACACTCAGGCCCCTCCCTCCAGGTATGGCAGATGCTCACAGCAGCTGACTTCTTGGTCTTCTCTCTCTCCCCCCCCAACTCAACAGAATGTTGGAAAGTGAGCAAGGAGGTCCTCAAGGAGGGGTCAAAAAGTCAACCTGCCAGCCACATGCCATTGAAATCTCACCTTAAGTGGCAGCTTGATTTTTTTGGGACCCTCTTCTTGACGACACCTCTGAAAGTGAGAGATCCAGAAGTTCACAGTCTACATCCTTTTTCTACTTGTCTTTCTAAAATCCATTTTCTTTAGTCTTATTCATACTAGAGTTTGTGGAAACCTGGATAGACTTGCGCTGTTGAAGACCTGGGACCCCCCCCCTATTTTACCCCTCTTCTCTCGTGGAAGAAGACCACCAGTTTGCAATTCTAAGAGGGCAATTCCAGGGGAGGGACACTCTGGTTATCAATGACAGACACTTGCAGAGACAGAACCTTTATTAGACACATTAGAAAACTACATTACCTTCCTTTTTGACATCTTTGCCATTCGAATTGAGGCCCTTGTCATAACGTCTTACAAGGTTTGAAAGTCCTCCTGCAAAGAAATCTCCCCCCTTGGGAAGGAAGGGCAGAAGAGGCGGGAGTCGCTCAGCACCAAATCTGGTCTATAGTAGGGATGATCAGAAACATCCCAACGTTGGAACTGCTCCAAAAGTTCTTGGGTGCGTCTAGTGGTGTGCGCATGAGCATTATGGTGAACAAACACCACATTGGAAGTCAGCTTTCCCCGAAGCTTGCATGGCACCACTTCGATGATGACCATGCACTTCACGATGCTGTTCCAGGGTGGCGTCATTTCCGGGAGGGATATTTCTTTGAAGAAAGAATTCCAAACCTTGAGGTCCTTGTTATGACAAGGACCTCAATTGGAATGGCGATTATGTCGAAAAGTTATGCGATGCTGTAGTTTTCTAAGGTGTCTAATAAAATGGAGGGTTTCCCCTCGAATTGCCCTTGTACTTTGATCCTCCCGAAATCCCTTGGACTAAAGGACCGCGATCAGGCCATAAGGGGTGTTTTCTGTCAAGGTTCATTTTTCGTATCAATTCAAGGCTGACCTCCATGTGAAGGGACCATCCATCCTTTCTTGCGCAATCTCTTTGGCCATTCCTCAAGGCTGACCTCCATTTAGACACTGTGATTGATTGGGTACAACTTGAGGCATCTCTCGGGAGGGAGATTTACCATACATGAATGGCCAGCCGGCTGTCAGTGAATGAAGACTGGCGTTCCTCCTCCTCCTCGCTAGGAATCTACCCTACTTGCTATGGTAGAAACATTGAAGATAGACTTGGGATAGACTCACGGCCTTTTGTAGTTTTCCACCAAATTTATGAGCCAAGCACATGGGTGGAAGAGGCTGCCAAATTTCTCTATTGGATGCTTAAGTTTTCCAACCTTTTCTGAAGGACAAGACTTCTCTTTGGTGGGGATAGAAGCGCTGGTACTGAAAGGGAAGAAGATTCCAGTGCTTCTGGGAGAAGATGCATTTTAAGATCTTTCCCTGAGGTTCAAAGGGAGGACGGAAGGCTAGGAAGTTGGTTAGAGAAGATGTAAGAATGAAGGACGGGATCTTGCATGTATGTAAGGGTAACTCAATGACTTAGCTCAGTAACCGTACGAACTTCATTCTCTCCCAAGAGAACTTCGCCCAAATCTCCTCCTCTTTTGAAGTAATGCGATTTTTCTTTCATCAAATCAAAAGAGGACAGATGGACATAAATGTAGGATATTGTCCTAGCACAAATTGGAACATTTGCAAGGCGTTGCTTCATTCCATTTACAAGGCCGCTCATCAGAAGTACATAACCCTGGAGAGCTCACAGCATTAAGACAAGTAAAATACATATATATATATAGAGAGAAATGCTAAAATAAAACAAGGAATGGAATACACAGTAGCTGAAGAATCGTAAAAAATTCCTCAATAGCCAGAATTATGCAACCAGGCACATATGCAAAATCAATCATGTCGACTACCTCCATTTACAACAGTTCACTTAGTGACCGTTTGAAGTTACAATGGCAATGAAGAAAGGAATTTGTGACTGTTTTTCACACTTATGACTGTCGTAGCATCCCCATGGCCACGTGATCAGAATTCAGATGCTTGGCAACTGACATGGACTTATGACTGTTGCAGTGTCCCCGGGGGTCACGTGATCTTCTTTTGCCACCTTTCGACAAGTAAAGTCAACGGGGAGGCTAAATTCACTTAAAGGTGGCAAGAAAAATCTTAAAACGGGGCAAAACAGAGTGAACAAATGCCTCACGTAGCTACAAAAATGTTGGGCTCAATTGTAGTCTTAAGTTGAGCACTATTTGTAATTTTTTTTTTAAAAAATTGGTTTTTAACTGGATTTTTGATCTTTTCCTAATTGGTTTTAATTTGTTGGCCTTTATATAATTATTTTAATCGGTTTTAAAGTTGTATTTGTACTATTTGTGGGTTTTAAGGCTGTTCGCTGCCCTGAGTCTTTCGGGAGTAGGGCGATATATAAATTCAAATAAATCAAAATGTCACACCCTGGGCATCAACTGTCTCCATTTCTTCCCTCCAGATGCTGCTATAGGGCACTACATGCCAAGACAGCTGGACACAAGGACAGTTTCCCCCCCGCCACGCCATCCTTCTGCTAAACAACCAACTTCCACAACACTGTCAAACTACCTAGTAGGCCTGTATCCCTATTATCCGTCCCACCTTTCCTATTACCAGTTTTCGTATTTGCATGACAATTAACTTCATTGCTTGCATCCTACAATCTAGATTAGCTGTTTTATTCAGTATCCTAGGATGACTTGTAGATTGCTTATTTAGTATTCCATGACTGTTCTATCCCTATCACAAGAATGTGTATCTTATGACTTATGACGAATGTATTTTATGATTATGGTCATAATTTATCACTCGCAGCTTATGTGTACATTGAGGGTGTATGCACCGGAAAGGAATTCCTTGTGTGTCCAAATCACACTTGCCAATAAAGAATTCTATTCTATTCTATTCTATTCTATTCTATTCTATTCTATTCTATTCTATTCTATTCATATCCTATTCTTTGGACCAGTGGTCAGCAACCTGTGGGCCACGGCCTACCGGTGGGCAGCAAGAAAATGTTGGTGGTTGTTGGTTTTTTATGTATAGTTGTATGTTTCCTCTGTCTGTGTGTATCTGTCTCTCTCTCATTCTCTCTGTCTCTCTGACTCTTTCTCTCTCTGTGTGTGTATGTGTGTGTGTCTCTCATTCTCTCTGTGTGTGTGTGTGTATTTCTTTCTCTGTCTCTCTGTGTCTGTCTCTCATTCTCTCTCACTCTTTCTCTCTTTCTCAAGCATGAACAAATACCACACTAAAATTGTGTAATACTTAAATAAGCTTCAACTATTTTGTAATATTAAACTTACTTTAATAATTTTGCTAGAATTAAACAACCTTTAAAGATTTTGTTATAATTAAATAAGCTTTTTTTAATTTTGTTATATTAAATATGTGCCTTTTATATCAATAAAATGGAAGTTCTCTGATCATTATTTTACAAATGTATGTATCTTTTAAAAAAAGTTCATATTAGTGGTCCGCGGGATTTAAAATTATGAATTTAGTGGTCCCTGAGATTCAAAAGGTTGGCGACCCCTGCGCTGGGCTGTGTAGAAGAGGTCAGAACTAGGATGAAGGCAGACTGCACTTACTCTGACTCTGGAATCAAACACAAACTCGTATATTCTGGGTCCCCAACTCTTAAGAATTTCCAGCTAGGAATCATTGCCAACGAAGCGCAATAAAGTGCTTTTACTACATTTTACATGCATTTATTGATATCTCCTCCACACATTTTATTGACCTTGCTGTAATTGAATGGCAAGTTCTTATGTCGTTACTACAATAAACCATTTCCTCTCCAGGTGAAAACAGGGTTCCCTTTCCCTGTACATCCTCATTCTTTTAATCTGGGACTTTTTCCCCCAGATCCCCAGAACACAGGGTAGTACCAGCCGACAACAATTCGTTTAATGACCGTTCAAAGTTACAACAGCCCGGGAAAATAGTGACATGGCCGTCTTTCAAAGTTGTGACCATTTGAGCGTCTCCAGGGTCACATGATCAAAATTCAGACAAGGGTAGTAGATAAATAGTATATTCAATACAGTATAAATATAATAGATGTGCTGCTTTTACATTTATGTACCTTAAAGGAAAATACACACATAGACAAATTATAGTCTTGAATGTAATACATGTAATATATATAAGTTTATATGACTCCCCCCCCTTTTTTTTACTCTGCTATTGATACAAGTAATTAACTCTTACTTTGTGAAAATCAATAAAAAGATTGAAATAAATATAAATAAATAAAGTGCCTCCGACTATTATCGTTGGCTCACTGCTAACTGCAGTACAAAATGTAAGCATTTTCAGAGAGCATCTCTTGTTTCATATTCAACCTTAGGTTAAAGGAGTTCCTGAAGATTTTACTCCGCTAGTCGCTGCTGACTACAGGAGGTGCTGCCCATCTCCATTTCAAGGTCAATGAGCCAGAACTGTCTGAAGACATTTTCATAGTCATGTGACCAGTACAATGACAGAGCATTGTTACTTTCCTATTAAAGTGGTGCCTATTTATGTATTAATATTTGCATGGTTTCAAACTGCTAGGCTAGCTGGAGCAAAGACAGGCCCTTGGCTCTTGAACATGGGCTGCGGAATATCTAGCTGACAACTCCAGTGTCTTAACCAATGAGCGCCTGCACCACCCTACTCAACCATAGGGGCAATTTAAATTCATCTTTACATGTTCATGTCTTAAGATTTATTTTAAATGTATAAAAAAGTTTTTTTTTGGTTGGGTAAATCTCCCAACAAAGCTTTTGGCATATGAATGAATAAAATGCTGCATTCCTAATCTTCATCACGATAGAGTGAGGATCAGGCACCAGCAACGTTTTATTGGATGATTTAGGCAGTTTTCCTCCTTCCAGAATTATTTTCCAAAGATATTTTGGCTTCAATGGAAAGATATTAATATTATTTTGGGAAAGACATTTGTAGGTTCACAGTATTTCTGGACACTCAGCAAGCCGGGCAATATGGAAATGGACCAAGATGTAAGCATTTTAGTAAGAATATTCTACTCCATAAACATTGTTAAAAGTGAAGCATTTGTTCTCTATTTACATGCATAAGTAGATGCCTCCTAAAATTGTGCACAGAAGTATATTTTAAATAAAAATATTTTATACATTTTAAATAATCTATGTTTATTTAGAGAAATATATAGTATCTACAACATCATGTTGTTACAATAAATAAGATAGATGAATGGTTATTTAATTTTCCCAAAGAAAGTAGAGCATTCAGGAGAAAAAAGCAATAAATTAGAGAGGCATAAAACAATACACAACAGTTTCTATGAATACCATTTCATATTTCTAAAAAAGATATCTATTTCCTTAAATAATGCCATAAAACATTATAATCTGTAATACTCAAATAACCGGCTACTGCACTGAAATAGATTGGATTTTCTAGAAATATTTTACAGAAAAATATATAAAAATATTTGGAAGTGGTATTGCAAGAAATCTGAATAAATGAAATTCTAAAATTATGTATAGGAACATAAAAAGTATTGTTGATTACATGCCACAATAATTGCCAGCCACAAAAAAAACCCATTTATCTTGAAGTTGTCTTAAGAAAACGCTGACTTTAAAATTTTAATGTGAGTATTTGAATCTACTTTGAACAAAGCATCCAAGAAATATTGATTGGCATCAAGAGATTCTGGAAATATTGAGGAAATTTCAACAACCGCAAAGGAAATAGGAGCAATTAGGAGATAGTGTATTGCAATTCTCTAAGCCAGAAATTTTTCTCCATTATAGAGTTTATTTTATTTGGTAAAATTTGAAGTATAGCATTTAGAAGAAGTAGAACATTTGAAAGTTTAGGTGTTCTTTTTCCCCTTTGGAAATTCTGTAATATACTTCATTCTTTTTCATTGAATGACATAGTCTTTTAGAAAAAATTCTGACACATTTTCCATGTGTTTGTAAACTTGTTGGAGGTATGTTCTTGCAAAAGTTACTTCTTAATGAAGAAACAATATTTATTATAGAAGGAATCATATTCTATACCAGTGTTTTCAAATTTGACACATTTAAGGTGTGGACTTTAACTCCTAAAATTCCATGGCTGGCTGTAACTCATGACGTCCATAATCTTAAAATTGCCAAGTTTGAGAAACACTGCTCTATACTATCATGTGTAATACAAAAAATAATTGAAATTTAGCAACAGCTAAGCCACATTCTTTTTCACTGAAAAAAAAGATGTAATTTAATTTAAAAGAAACTCTGTAATGTTTGTGTTTTCTTCCGCTTTAAAGTATCAGGAACAGATGGACAGTAAAGAATGAAAAATCCTTTTGGATAAACAGTCCCCAAACATTCCATAATAAAAAAAAGTGTTAGGAGAAATTAATATCATAAGGAAAGTAAACTGATCAAAGTTATTTTTTTAAGATTGTGAGATTAGTGCAATGTGACATTCCTACTTTTAATTCATTTTGATAGAGGCTTCTAATCCCTTAAACAAAATATTATAAAACGCCATCTGACTAAATATCAACATTAAGAATGGATAGAAAATACCACCTTCAGACTTATTAAAACAATTTTTTTAACTTTCATGTCTCCATTCTAGCAGGAGAATATAACAACTGCAGCTCAACATATTTGAAAATCATCAGGTAAGGAAGACAGTAAACCAATGTTTCCCCTTCTATATTTTTAAAAATATAGCTTGAACTAAATTTCTGTTTTGAGTATCAAATATATTAAAATAAAAGCAGCATATTTTTTGAGAGAAGAAAATATGATCATATCACATTAGCCATTCATTGTCTAATCTGACATTAAGACTTCTGAGCTACACTAAAAACAGTCAATGCTCTAAAGGACAAATTTCCACTAGAAGCTACTATCTTAGTGGGTGTTTTAATGCAAGAATAATGGGTTGAACAAACTTTCAAAATAATTGACATTTGATACTGATGAACGCTACCTTACTTTCCCTCATATTTAAAGAACTTGAAGATAAGCTTCTAAATCTAAATTATAGATAGAATGATTAAATTTTGAGCAGTTTTCATATCAGAGATTTTCTTGGTATAATTTTATATACTTATAGAGAAATGGAACAGCCAACATCAAAGATGTCATTAAAAATCTCAACAAAAATTTTTCTTTCTGAGACAACTCAGAAAGCTCAGACTACTCAAGGACACAGCTCTACAAAGGAATCATTGAGTTCACAATTGTTGTTGTATCGAATGAGGCCAATCACTGTTGTATCATCTGCAAATTTAAATATTTTGACAGAGAGGTCTTTTGAGGTGCAGTCAAAAGGTGTTTGATGTTATTTTTCCTAGCTTCACCTGCTGTTTCCTGTCTGTTAGGAAGCTTATGATCCATTTGCAGGTGTGGTCAGGTACAGTTAGCTGAGTCAGTTTGTTTACAAGAATATCTGTAATGATAGTATTGAATGCAGAACTGAAGTTCACAAAAGGAATTCTGGCATATGTCTTTGAGTAATCAAGATGTTGGAGTATGCAGTGTAGTGCCATATTAATAAGATCATCTGTAGATCTATTTGCACAGTAGACAAATTGCAAGGGGTCTAGTAGTTGGTTTGTGATGGTTTTCAGGTGGACCATCACTAGTTTTTCAAAAGTTTTCATAATTACTTATGTCAGGGCGACTGGTCTGTAGTCATTTAGCTCTTTGATGTTAGATTTCTTTGACACTGGGATGATAGTAGATTGTTTGAAGCAAGAAACAAGATAACACATCTCTAGAGATTTATTGAAGTTGAAGGTGAAGACTGGGGCTAGTTGAGCAGCACAGGCTTTTATGCAGGCAGGAGATACTTTGTCTGGTCCTGGTGCTTTCCTCAGCTCTAGTTTATGAAATGGGTCTTGCACAGCTTTTTCTGTGGTTACTAGAGGAGGTTAATCATATTGTGGTTGAAACCGAAGTAGTCATTGACAGGTAGGATATTGTAACAGACAATTTTGTGCGCTAAGCTTAGGTCAGACCGTAGGCGGCGTAGCTCGAAGTTGTCTAGGTCCAGAATTTCAAGCCTGGTGGCATCAGGTGTTCTATTGCGGGCTGAGGAATGGAGTGCTCTTCTTGTAAAATACCTCTGGACTCGTTCAATTGTATTAATGTCTGTTATACGATGTGGATTCCAGGCGGATGAGCCGTATTCGAGGATGGGTCTGGCGATGATTTTATAATGCCCTGGTTTGCACTTCAGTGTTACCGGAAAGGAAGCTTCACAAAAAAGCTTAGCAACTGTCTTGGAAATTTTGGACTCAGTTGCGATCATAAGTCAAGGACTAATATGCACCATTGGGCATGATTCATTTCATTGTCTTAAGTTTGGAAATTGTACTCTCAATTGTGGCCGTAAGTTGAGAACTTCCCGTGTGTCCCAATTTGCTGGATACTTTTTCTTTCTTTCTTTTTTTTGCAAATGTAGCCCCCTTAGTTATTTACCTGCGATGGATGGATGCTTGTCGGAACATTGTATGATTTTATTCGCTTCCACTTTTCAGACAATCAGTTCAAACCCAAACCTCGCCTAAAGTCCGTGGTCAACCGAAGGGCCATGTCTGTTCATGAAGAACAGCTCAGGGACCAGGCCTGCGCAGCCGAGCTTCACCGTAAGTAAAAACCTAGAAACTTCTCTTCACAAGGAAGAATATCTAATTGGAAAAAAAAGGCAGATGGGAAGTGTGTGTATGTGGGAATGCTGATTCCAAAAACCTGGGAGAGAATTTCCCATTCCAAGTCAATGTTTCTAGGAGTCATTTCAGATTTTGTTAATGTTTAAGATGAAGTTTTTCATATTGCCTGAAACTAAGGGGTGGACGGGGGCTCAGCGGATTAAGACGCTATGCTTGTCGATCAGAAGGTCGGCAGTTCGAATCCCTAGCGCCACGTGACAGAGTGAGATCCCGTGACTCACCCTGGCATCTGCCAAGCTAGCAGTTCGAAAGCATGTAAAAATGCAAATAGGAAAATAAGGGACCACTTCAGTGGGGAGGTAACAGCGCGTTTAGTCATGTTGGTCACCTGACCACGGGGACATCTTTGGACAGCGCTGGCTCTTCGGCTTAGAAACGGAGATGAGCAGCGCCCCCTAGAGTCGGACACAGCTAGCACATTTGTGCCGGGGGAACCTTTACCTTTACAGCAAATGCTTCCTTGGAATTGTGCGAGGGGCAGTGAGGGAGAATATGGACATTTATGATGTTTAATCAGAGGGAAAAAAATCATGCAGAGCAACAGTGTGGTATCTATTGAAGGAAATGTTTCTATGGGGCCGCTAGGTTTCCTTCAAATTGCCGTCCTTATCATTGGTTGTTATATCACAGGATGTAAATTAGCACAGCAATTAATTTTCGCATACATCCTTCGTGCATTTAAGTTACAGCCTACAGGAGAAGGGAAGAGAAAGTACAATTACTTGTTGATAATTGATGAGCGGACAATGATAGGAATGTGAAATACTGGACAGGTAGTGCCCACTTATGACCACAGCCGATAGCAGAATTCCTAGTGCTAAAGCAAGGTGGTTAAGCAATTCACAGCCCATTTTACGAGGTTTGCCATGGTTGTTATCACTGCAATTAATCATGGAATCCTTAAGCAAATCCAGCTTAAAGATGTAACATTTCGCTTCTATGCCATGCTACCGAAGCAGCTCATTTACCCATTTAAAAAGGACATGATAAAAAGCTGGAAACAAAGCCATAAGCTTTGCAGTGCATATCTATTCTCATTCAAGAGCAGACTTAGAAAAGTACAACAGCTATATCAGTTCTATTGTCATAAAATGAAGCAGCAACAGGAAAATTCCACTACAGCAGAGTAATATAATTGCCATCAGGAAGTTATATTATACTATACTAATTTTAATTTGATTTTAAATTGGTTTTAACATTTGGGTCTTAAATCAGCCTTATATTTTTTGGTATTTTAAATTGTTTTAATTATATCTATTGTTGTATGTCATTGTTTACTTCGTGTTTTATAATGGCTTTGCACCGCCCTGGGTCCCTTCGGGAAGAAGGGCGGTATATAAATATGATTATAAATAAAAATAAATAAATAAAATACAGGGCCTGATCTATAGCCGCTGATAGACTCAAAGCAGGAGTCCATTCCCCAGGAGGTAAAAAGCATGGTTTACATCACTATCTGCCCTACACACTGCACAACTGCCAGCCATTCTTTTGTTCTGGATTGCAAGGGGTCTTTTTCTAGATCTGGTTAACACGGCCTGTATTCCTTACAGATGCAAAAATCCCTCTTTGTTTGCAACGCTCCCCTATTCTGAAATGGAAGACTAAGCCCAAGACGGTGTTGGAAATTGAACCATCTGCGCCCTCCGATTCTCTAGGTAAAACAATGAGAAGTACCCCAACTTGACTCTTCCTCGATGTAAACTCATCTTCCGAATTGTAAACATCGCCCACGTTCATTCCAAAGTTTTAGGGCAGGATGGCTTTGATCATTGTCGATCAAAGCTTTGGTGTAGAATCGCACAGAACGTACGATGCTCAACCAGTCTCCATTTAGTGTCCGTGTTGTTTGAAGAGCACTAAGAATGAAGTTCTCTCCATTCTGATTTCTTAAGGTCCCCTTGCTTCTAGTAATTAGGCTGTTGTCAATCAATTCAGTTGTGTTGACCATCTGTGGGGACTCTCTTCTAGGCCCTCCCCCGCAAGAACAGAATGTGGTTGCCTCCGAGTCAAAATCAAGAGCGGAAACAGAAGAGGAGTTGCCCCAAGCTATAGAACAAACTCTAAAGAACGCACAAAACACAGCATTAGACCAAAGAACTGCCGTCTCCCTCTCCAAGTCGCCAATACACGAGGACTGAATGATTCTGCATGATGGCCGCTCCACTGAAGAACAAGAGTGAAGGCTTATGGTTTAAAGCAACAGCCAGCTGTGAGGGCGCCGAATTCTTCGGTACAAGGATGAGGAAGTGACCGGCCCTCCCATAGCTCCTTGGCTGGAAGAACTGGGATTTCCAATGATGGATAGTAGCATCTAATCTCCTGCACGACTTTCTGGATCGCCGTTTCATTTTTCATCCTTGTACACACTCATCGAAGTGCCCAGTATTCTAATGGTTTGTGTGAGAAAAGCCAAAAGCACAGTCTGCAGGAAACTGGTCTTTTCCAGCAGCGGCTGTACAGTTGGTGCAGATGTGACCAATGTTAATAGTGCCAGAAACGGAGAACCACCAGCAGGCGGGACAGGGGTTATTTTACATACACTAAACTTGCTTGCCTTGCATTGTATGTTTTGGAAATGTGAGACTAGGCTAGCTTTGTGGTTTATAGGAAAGTTAAAAGCAGGCACTCAGTTACAACCAGGTACACATCTCTCGTAACAAAGTTAGTCCAGTGCCATCCTATCCCATGATGGCGAACCTTTTAGAGACCAAGTGCCCAAACTGCAACCCAAATGCCACTTATCGCAAAGTGCCAAAATGGCAACACACACCACCACTTCGTGGCCATTGGTGAACCCCATTGCGCCCCTTACCCCGCCTATGGCACGCGTGCTTACAGAGAGGGCTGAGTGCCACCTCTGGCACGCGTGCCATAGGTTTGCCACCACTGTCCTATACCGTATTTGTTCTTAAGATCTTATTTCCTTATGTCCACATCCTTTTACAGTGTAGGAACAAAGCTGTCGCGCTAGAACGAATATCTGCTGGCTCTAACGAGAGGCTTGGGCACGAACAAGGTAGCGGGAGCAATGTGCATTGTAGCAGTTTTCAGCCAGGTAACGCAAATGAGGTTGCAGTTTCTCCTTTCCACAATTAAATGTTCGAAATTGCAATTGTTCCCATCTCACTTATTCTGGTATTAGGCCTCTCCTCTCAGCTTCATTAATATTGCTACAAGATTCAGTGGTGCTTTGCTGTTGCAGAGAAGATGGGAGAAATGGAGAAGACTCTCCTCTACACCTTTGGAAGATGTGTGAGGGCATCACACCAAGCTTGGTGTTTCTGTTCAAACTCATTGTAAGATGCTTAACCAGTAGCCTTGTCTCACTAATCAGGATTTTCAACCTTCTCCTTCAAGAAAACACCTTACCCTAACCCATTGGCTTTTAAGGAGGCTCTAGGTAATTGTCAGTTTTCACAATATGAATCGCTTAACTTGTTACAGCTCCTTACATCCAAAGCACTAGCACATAGAAAAAAGGGTAAGTACACATTTCACCACACTGGTAGCCTGCAACTAAACACTGTGTTAAATATTGTTACATACTCTGGAAAAAAAATGCAGCTGTTTTGTAGAGTATTCGGTACTTTCACCACTAGCCTTTTTCAGACACTGGAAGAAGAAATATGTGGCACTTGGCTAATCTCAGTTATATTCTCTAGAAGACTGGAAGAGTTATACAGCCTTCAGCTGACAGGTTTCCTGCCAACATGGAAAATTCAGGACTCCATAATCTGAAGGCATTTTGTTAGGAACACTGAAAAATCAGTGAATTTGGATTGAGCGAAGAAGAAAGAGTTATGAACCACACCACAGTTGAGATAATGGCTGGATATATACAGCCATACCAGATGCAGAGTTGTCGCCACAGTGTCTACTAGCGTAATACCACATACACACAAACCTGTTTCCACACAAATAACATTTTGGCATAATCGTTCAATGACCGATCATTCTCAACCATGAGACGCTCAGTGGGAGTTGAACTCCTTGTAATTGTACTTGAGTATCTGCCATCTATTACCAGATGATTATTGCATGCATCTTTTAAAAATATTCTAGCACAAATAGCCAATTTATTTACATTATGGTCCTTATTTTAAAGCAAAGAATCACAGAATTTTATTTTAACTTTCAAACTATGTTTGAGTGACTGTGCTCGAATTTGGAAAATTGGCACACAAGGTATATTTTTTATGAGAGCTGTGCTGTTGTATTTTTCCTAATTTGTTTTAATTTTCAAAACATTTTATCAAGCATGTAAGCTATATGAAGTATTTTGTAATTAAATGAAAGGAGGAAATGACAAAAATAATTAAAGATAAGCATTTTAATTCATATTGATGTTGGCATACAATTGTTTATTTAGGACATTTTAACAAATACATATATAATTGTTGAAACCATTAATTATTTAAAGCGAGAAATGTTTAATTTGTGTAGCACTTATCAGATGTATTTCTATTACAGTAATGAATGTTTACTTTCTTCCATATGGTCTTTCTCAATGCCACACTCAGTTGCCTCAGTGACAAATAGCACATAGCTGTCTCCCGAAATGCTCTACAAATTTAGTATTGCTTTGCTGCATAGTTATCTCATGAAACCGATAGTTGACTGAGAATAGACAAAGAAAGTTCTTCGTTATAAAACTATGAAAGCTACAAGAATCAATTATATCAATGTCTTAATGTTCCAAAAGAGATAAAACAGATTCATGAGTAACCTGAAGCAGAAAAATATACATTCTGTTACTGGAGAATATCATCAGAGATAGTATTTGTCCTGTGTCCCCATAAATGAAATTTTGTATTCTTAACTGCATTAAAGACCACTATGTGGTTGTAGCTACATGCTACTGTTTGAGGCTTTACACCATGCAAACTCCTGAAATTCTAAGCACAAGTAAATTGTGGCACATGTAAAATTTAAACATTTAACATGAAGAATACACTTCTCTGTCTAAAGCAGCTGTTCTCAACCTTTCTAGCTTGGCGGCCCAGCCCAGCGTGAGGGGGTGTGAATGAGTGCAAGGCGCATGCGCACACATGCATAGCTCCATTTGTGTGAGCAGCGGGCACACACACCCTCCACTTGTGCAAATGGAGGAATGCCCTCCATGTCACACACTTGCCCATCTCTTTGATGGCCTGGTTTCGAATAGGCTGCAGCCTGGCTGTGGGGATCCCTGGTCTAAAGCAGAAGTGTAAGCCTCTTATGGGAGCAAAATGAATACAATATTGTAAACAACTCCTGGACCAGCTCTAAAGGCACTTGGGCTGTAGATGCTGTCTAACATGCTCCTTAAATGCCTGCAGATCTCTCACTGAAGATAAAATTGCAGGTTTTGCATGCCAGGGCTCACTAGCTTAGGAACTGTAGTTTACATATGTCAACTTTTAAAAGACTAAATCTCTCTGCTGCTGGCACATCTTTGTGTCAAAAATCAAAGCCTTCTTAGCTTGAGACATCCAAACCATCTTAGATGAAAAGGTGATGGGTTCTTTTTTTTCTATATGTGAAATCAAAACAACATACCTTCAGAAAAATTAAAAAAACACAGCTTAACCGTAGCAAAAACATAAACAATATGTCTAGGTAATTCAACCCAAGATCTAGGAATCTGAGGGAAGTTTATTGCTTCTCCGCATTTTCGAAAATCCAGCGTGCCCATCCCATGAGTGCTCTTGAGATCCTGTAGATCAAAAAGAGAAAAACGTGAAAGTACAAGAACTGAAGGTAAGAAAAAAATATTCAAACGTGCTGAGTCTCCGGGAGCCAAAATGTGGAGTTATTAGCGGTTTTATGCGAAGAGCAGTCACGGCACAAACCACAGCGTCTGCTCTCCTTAAATGTATGGTGGTTCTGGTTCATCACATTTAACAGTCCCTTCCCACAGTAAGAGCCAGGATGGTGCAGTGGTTAAAGGCAGCACTGCAGGCTATTTCTGCTGACGGCCATCTGCCATCAGCCATCAAAAGTTCAGCAGTTCGATTCTCACTGGCTCAAGGTTGACTCAGCCTTCCGTCCTTCCCAGGTCGGCCAAATGAGGACCCAGATGGTTGAGGGCAATTATGCTGACTGGGTAAACCGCTTAGAGAGTGCTGTAAAGCACTGTGAAGCAGTATATAAATCTAAATAATAAATAATAAAATAAAATATACGAACACAATTAATATATAATAATAGATTAACCGAAACCATGCTGGTACTTGTAACCACAATCAATTTCCAGATGCCTTTCGCAAATAATCAAGTTGTACTTTATCTTCAAAATGTTATGAAAGTGAAAGTTACCCTCATCTTACAGAGCAGGCTGTTCCAAGGGAAGGGAATTCCCATGGAAACATCTGCTGTTACATTCCCTTCCTTAACACACGATAGGAGGGGGTCCTTTACAGGTGCACCCTCATCATGAGGACTAGGCAGATAGAATATACCTGGGAATAACAATAATCCTTGCAAAAAGGAGCAGTTGCAAATTCTGAAATTCACAAGATTAGGAAAAAGGAGATGAGAGAATGAGAAGTTTTAAGGGGAAAAAAGAGGTTTAGTGGAATAATTTCCGACAAAACTGAATCAACAAACTCGTGGCTTGTTGATTGCAGCTTATACGTACTTTATGATGATGAATGTATCTTATGCTTGTATACACAATTGATCGTGCCTATCTATGCAATGACTATGCCTATATAAACAAATGATCGTGATTATGCTTATATATTCAAATGTCTATGAATCTTTGATTGTATCTTTGTTATAATCAGTTGTATCCTGACACATATGGCAAAATAAATTCTGATTCTTTCTTTCATGAAATGGCTTCATTTAACGAACTGGGATATACTCACATTTCAAGAGTTTTTCACGGACAAGGTAATTGTTCATGGTATCTGCAGCTATCTTTGCAATTTCATCATATTCGAATTCCACAAATGCATAACCTTTGCTACCTCCCGTCTATCAAAGAGAATACAATTTTTTTTAAAAAAAATACAAATACTTTTATAAATGTCGCTGAAGAATTATTATTATTTTTGCTTCATTATTACCATTAGGAGATATATTTCTGCCTCTCTTTCTGCAGCTCATGGCAGGATATAAACGTTCTTTTCCCCAATTTGTTTTGCAACAGTCCTGCGCAGTGGTTAAGCTGAGAGAACACCTGACTGTCACCCAGTGACAATTTGAATTCAAAAAAGTTTTTCTGACCTATAAAATGCAAAACGCTCCTACTTATCACTAATATGCACTGACCTTATTATAAAAACAAACGAACAGGGAAGTCTCATGAAAGCCAATTAAAATTTGTAAGGGTTTTTGGTTGATGTGGTTTTCAGCTATTCTTTTAAAAATGGTGCAAGAGAAAATATAGCCTGATTGATTAGGACTTCTGCAAAGTCCTTTCAAGAAAGAACCCAATCCACATTTTCAATACTGTACGGAAGAATACTATGCGCTCGGTAGCCCCATGATAATTTATAGCAGAAAACAAATGGACTCAAAGCAGTTCCCAGCCTAAAAAAATATATTATCCCATAAGGAGGAATGCTATTGGAAAAGCAAGCAGTAGTACAACACCTGGATTAAGTGGCCAGATCTGAATCAGCCTCAAAACTGCAAAATGGTTATACTGTACACTTGCCCACGTATAACCTGTTATTGTTCTAACTGCTTCAATGGCTTTGTTTTACTTGTTCTGGTTTCTTCTTGATTGGGGGCACCATTCAGAGTCATCTATCTCATAGGGTTGTTGTGAAGGGAAAAAAAATGGCGAAGGTGCCTATGTCAGTTGCCTTGAGTTTCCCAAGGAAAGGCAGGACAGCCACTCACCAGACAGAGTGAAAAAGTGAATTTGTTGCAATGGTTAAGGTGCTGGGTCAAGAACCCATGAGGGAAAGGGTTCTAGACTCGCATGCGCATGAAAGCCAGCTAGGTGACCTTAGCCCAATCACCAGGAGACTGTGAGTGCTAGCCTCACCTTAGGCAACGAAAGCCAGCTGGGTGAATTTGAGTCACTCATTCTCTCTCAGACCAACCCAACTCCCGAGGCTTTCCTTGTGTGTGGGGGGGAAATAGATGGTGTCAGGATCTCCACCGTCAGCTTGGCGCCTTGCTGGAGTCCTGCCATCAAAGGGGAAGGGGGGAGGATTGCATTTGGAGGAATAACCACCTGCGCATCTAATGGTGGGAAATAGAAAGGAGGAGCCGATATGTGAGGAAGACCAGAAATGTTTGTTATCGGTTGCGCTGAGAATTCTCAAGACCCCTTGCCCTGGGTATGAAATTCCAGCAGTCTAAACAATCCACAACATTGCGGTGATGTCAGATTGGCTGACAACAGGTAGGACATTGGGGGGGGGGGGCGCAGGGGGAATGTTGTGTTTGTATCTTTTTGTATCAGGGAGCAGGAACTTCAGATTCCGCCTCACCTTCCTGCGACCAACATCTTTGGTACAAGTTCTTTTAACTTTGGTCAATGGGAGTCAAGAGTCCGTTTTCCTAAATGACTGCTTTGGGGCAGGTCTGATAGATCAGGCAAGAGCATTAGGTTACCCACCTTGAGTTTGTTTATACGTGTATCTGAAGGAGATGGGGCAGTTAAGAAATACGGAATATAAATTATAACCATCAAAACAAAGCTTACCTTTTTACTCCTCGAAAGGCGAATTCGAGTCACTGTCCCAAACTGGCTGAAGTACTGCTTGAGTTGCAACTCATAGAGGCCTCTTGGTATGTGACCCACGTAAACAACGCCGGGCTTCACCTTCTGATTCTGGGAGGTAAGATGAGAAGGCGTAAATAGACATTGGAAGTGTTGTTCCCAGCGCATGGCGGGACAGACCAGAATAACAGAGTAAAGTTAATACAATAACAGAGTTGGAGGGAACCTTGGAGGTCTTCTAGTTCAACCCCCCCGCTCAGGCTGGAAACCCTGTACTATTTCAGACAAATGGCTGTCCAATCTCTTCTTTAAAAAGTCTCCAGTGTTGGAGCATTCACAACTTCTGGAGGCAAGATCTTCCACTGGTCAATTGTTCTCCCTGTCAGGAAATTTCCTCCTTAGTTCTCGGTTGCTTCTCTCCTTGATTCGTTTCCATCCGTCGCTTCTTCTCCTGCCTTCAGATGCTTTGGAGAATAGCTTGACCCCCTCTTCTTTGGGACACTGCTTGCATGCCACCCCTAGTCTTTCTTTTCATTAAACTAGACACCCCCAACTCCAGCAACCGCTCCTTGTATGTTTTAGTTTCCCGTCCCCTAATCATCTTGATTGCTCTTCTCTGCACTGTTTCTAGAATCTCAACATTTTTCTTACATCGTGGTGACCAAAACTGGATGCCGTATTCCAAGTGTGGTTTTACCAAGGAATTATAAAGTGGTATTAAACTTCAGGTGATCTTGATTCATTTTCTCCATTAATGCAGCCTCGAACTGTGTTGGCTTTTTTGACAGCTGCAGCCGACAACTGGCTCATATTGAAGTGATCGCCCACCAGGATTCCCAAGATCCCTCTCACAGCTGCTTCTACTATTGAGGCAGGTGCCACCTCTATACTATACCTGTGCGTTTGATTTTTCTTGCCTAAACATTGAATTTTACTTTTTTAACCATTGAATTTCATTTGGTTAGATAGCGTCCAATATTCAAGTCTGTCTAGATCCTCCTGCATCTTAAGTCTGTCTACCGGAGTGTTGGCTATTCTTCCCAGCTTGGTGTCATCTGCAGACCTGAAGAGTTTCTCCATCTATCCTCTCATCCAAATCACCGATGAAGATGCTGAAGAATACTGGGCCTAGAACAGAGTCCCGGGGTACCTTTGCTACATAAATTTATCTGCCGTTTATCCAATAAATCATGGGTCTCCAGACTTGGCAACTTTTAAGACTTGTGGGCTTCAACTCCCAGAATTCCTGGCTGGGGAATTCTGGGCGTTAAAATCCATAAGCCTTAAAGTTGCCAGATTTGGAGACTCCCTGCAATAAATCACGATTAAACAAAGCAAGGTGTCAGGCAAGGCAATGGATGAACCAGCCTCTGTTTGACCTCCCGAACAAAGTCAATCTCTCTAGGAACCCAACTTTCAAATTTATACCCATTTCCCACAATCTGTGTTTAATACCCAAATCTTTAGTACACTTTAAGCAGCGTTTTCCGTCCTTGGTCATTTTAAGATGCACGCTGACAGGGGCATGGTGGGAGTTGAAGTCTACAACATCCGAAAGTTCCCAAGATTGAGAAATACTGCTCTTATAATTCTGCTAATGTTGAGTTACCGCAAGACCTACTGAAGCAAAATTAATATGAATTAGCTGCTGTCAACCCTTCAAGTTAAGAAACAGACACGGCGAAGATTACAGGAACTCTTTTGTTGAATGGTATAATAACAGAAACTGGAATCCCGCCAGAGTTTCTCCATCAGCCTCTGGCTTCGACTGTGCAAAATCAAAGGGGAATTATTGTGAGTCTCTTTCTCACTTGAGCTTCCTCTTGTCCCAGAGTTGAGCTGTCATTTATTTTCTCTTCCTTTTATTATTCTCTTTTAATAGTTCTCTAATGGCTCTTGTGTTCCTTTGCCCACATTATCTCTGTTTCCTTACAGCATAAGCAAGGGCGTATTAATGTTTACCTGAATGTTGACATATGAAAAGGTAAAGTGCTTAACATTGGGCCTAGCCTGCTTAGCAAATTCATTAAAATACACAGCAAAAACCAACGGGATATATTAAAGATCCCTGCAGAAAGCTAGCCTAGGAGGATGTGACCTGCCAGCTGTCTGTTTCTCCAATCTCATAATGACAGGTCTTCTGAGCAAAAAGGATGTTTGATATCTGTCAAACAGTGGTGTGAAAATGAAGACGTTCAACCAGGTCAGCATAAGAGCCCTCTCCAACTTTGGCACTAGGATTTTAGATACTTTAGGAACAGGTCGTCCTTGACTTATGACCGGCTACTTACCACGTTTCCTCGAAAATAAGACACGATCTTATATTAATTTCTGCTCTCAAAGGAGTGCTAGGTCTTATTTCCAGCGAGGTGCCTTACTTTCAGGGAAACACGGTAGATCGCCCATCCCCACCCCCGAATAACGCCTGGCTCCCCCTCCCTGCTCTCCCCGGGTGCTCCTTCCCTCACGGAGAAATCATGGTTGCAGAGAGATTGGCTGGGCGGAAAACTCCAGGGCTCCGAATTCGCGTGTTTTCAGTCAGCTGGGAGGCGCTTTGGGAGCGCTTCCGGTAGCCGCGCAGGAGAATTCCGAGCCCTGGGGGCAGACCAGCCGCGTCGCGTCGCTGCCTCTCCTGTATGAAGCTATTCTGCATGAGGTAAGGAGCGCCCGGGATAGCAGGAGGGAGGAGCCGGGTGTTATTTGGGGGTGGGGGATGGGCGATCTACTGTGTTTCCCAGAAAATAAGGCATCCCTCCAAAATAATACTTTCGAGGAGGTCTTATTTTCGGGGGATGCCTTATATTCCACTGAGAGGCAAAGATGTAAGTAGGCCTTATTTTCAGAGGATGTCTTATTTTCGGGAAAACATGGTAGCAATGGTTCAAAATGGTGACAGACTTTCCTGGGGAAACTTACGACCCGGATTCAAAGCTCCGATGGCTGCATTATTACAGCTTCCTTTAACTATCGCCAAGCCAAAATAAGGGCCCGTTAGGTTTACCCCTCTCTCCAAAGGCACCAAGACGCTTAATCACAATATTTGTAATTATGACAATTTAAGATGTTATGGAGGTTAGAAAATTATATGCCTTTTAGTTGAACCTTGTCTAACTTTGCCCCTTGCACTGTTGGGCTTTCAAATCTATCTCTCTCTTTCTCTCTTTCTGCCATCTTCCTGCATGATATTTCTCAGCAAAGATGATTAGGGGATTCACAGACAGCCATCCTATTGCAATTAACCTAACAGCAGCAGCAAGAACCAAGAAAACACCATGAATTATAGATAATTCTAAGAAACAGCGCTCCTATAGACACACCACACGGCTTTCCTAAGTATGAAGGACTTCCAATTTCCATAAATATATAGTGGGTGAGGGGGAGGGGAAAAAAGTGTTTATTACGGTCAGAAACCAGAAAATAAAAGCATGAAAACATAAAAATAGATACAAAAAATAAAAGACAGACGTAATCCTATATTGTGATTGGTGGTGGATTAACAGTAGGCAGTTAAAATTTGCCTAATTTTACATAAAGTTCAATGTTAAATTTTTATGTTAGCTGTCCTTCGGGAGAAGAGCGGTATGTAAATCTAAATAGATAGATAGAAAGATAGATAGATAGA
>JANHFO010002851.1:590855-604737 GCA_032468095.1 Pareas carinatus | reverse complement strand
TCTGGCTGATGGCACCCTGATGAGGCCCTCTCTGTGCGAGTGTACTGGCCTGTGGGAGATATTAGCTGGTAGTAGGCGTTCCTGTAGATACCCTGGTCCGATGCCATGGAGCGCTTTAAAGCTTATCCAGTGTACTAGTTTCATTGTATTTACTGTAGCAAATAAAAAACTTTAATTCACACACATAGGTCAGCGTTTCTCAAACTTAGCAAATTCAGATTGTATGAACTTCAACTCCCAGAATTCCCCAGCCAGCAGCATTCAGGAAGTTAAAGTTCACACAGCTTAAAATTGCTGAAGTTGAGAAACATTGCCTTCAATAGTGGCATATGTTGAAACAGTTGTTCTTTCAGAGGATAATTCTGGAATACAGTTAGTAAAGAATTTCTTTATATCTCTATATAAATGCATAAGAGTATCTGGGTTCATTCATCCCTTTAAGACATAATTTATTCAGTTTATTTTTGGTTTTTAACATAATGTGCAAACTCAGCCACTATGATTTATCCTTCTTTTGAAAATCCTGCATTCATGTGATAAGAGAACTGACTGATCTGTCTTAAGTTGACAGTTGTTTTCCTTCGTTTACTTTTTAATTGACCTATAACATTTTAAACCTGTCTTCAATAGACTATGAATGAATTTGAGTACCTTAAGCTCCTGGGAAAAGGTACTTTTGGAAAGGTCATTCTGGTGAAAGAGAAAGCAACTGGACGCTATTATGCCATGAAAATTCTGAAGAAGGAAGTAATCGTTGCAAAGGTAAGGATGTCATGGTTTACCCCTTCTGTTTTCTAGAGCAGTAGGGA
This sequence comes from Pareas carinatus, assembly GCA_032468095.1. Lineage (NCBI taxonomy): Eukaryota > Metazoa > Chordata > Lepidosauria > Squamata > Pareidae > Pareas > Pareas carinatus. The sequence continues at coordinate 603,928 of JANHFO010002851.1, read as the reverse complement.
TGCTGTATATTTCAGAATTGGTTTTTTTCTTCAAACTTGGAGTTTTTGAATTTCAAGATACATTTCATCTCATTTATGAATTAAATTCTCAGCGAACTAAGATCAATTTTTTTTCCTAATATGACATCAATCCATAGATTAGTACTAGGTGGACCACCCTCAGCCTCTCCTTCTCCCTCATGCATTCCTTCCTTCCTTCATGGTAATCCATAGTTTAATATCAGAGTTAGGTAAGCTATATTGTGTGTGATTACAGTTGTCAATTAAAAGAATCGGGAAATGACATTGAAATGTGAGAGTCTGTTCTGTTCTTTGAAAACATGTTGCCAAACAAGGTGTAGCTGAAGTCAGTCAATTAATAAAAATTGAAATTATCAATTTGAGCAAACTTTATGCATAAAATTAAGTCAGCGTTGTTGCTTTGGTCCTGGTTCTGGATGATATCTCAACCCAACGGCACTTGTTTGTAACCCATACTTTATGTATTGGCATTATATGTGAGTTAGACAACTATAGTTTGTTCAACCTGAATTGATCTGTGGTTATCAAATCTAATGTAAAAACCCAGTCATAGTGCCTCGATCAACAGACAGACAGACAGAATCTGATATATCATAATTTTTTGGAAGAAACTTCCTGGTGTTAGGGTTTTCCCATAGTTGTTTCATTTTGGCTAAAATTGGCTAGTACAGCATGAGTTCAAAATATATGTCCTTAAAATATTAATTGATTATATTATGGTGAAAGTGTGCCCTTCCAGATGTTGTTCAGTTCCCATCAATCCTAGCCAGCCGAATCAATGACAAGAAATGGCAGAAGATGTAACATATCTTGATTTCAGTAAAGAATCTGACAAAGCATAATATACTGATTAGCGAGGTAGTGTGGGCTGGGTTTATGCTAAATGATGTGGCGATTAAGTGGATACATACCTATTTCAAACATGATACTACCTTGAGTTTTCATCAGCTGTGCAGTTGAAGTGAGTTCCATTTGTTCAGCCTTGCTCTGCCACTCTACAGCATTTTATTGTTTATTTGGATGAAGAGGGGAAAGGAATGTTTATTAAATCTATGGAATAGCTGGTGCCTTAGGAGGCAGAAATAAAATTCAAATGATCTTATGAAATTGGGCTCAAGCTCATATAATAAAACTTGATAGAAGCAAATGCAAGTTTTTTCCTCACTTAGGACACAGGAAAAAGATGAAGAAGAACAGAATGCCGGGTATCTGGCTTATCAATATTAGTTTTGAAATATTTGAAATGCGTAGTGGTAGTTGTTGAGTGCAAACTGAGTATGAAACCACCACAAGATGTGGCTACAATGAAACAAATGAGGTTTTAAGGTGCATCAGCGGAACCATCTTTTCTAAATAACGGGAAATCATAGTTTCACTTTATTCTGTACTGGAGTATTCTCTCTAGTTCTGGGCATCACACTTTAGGGATTCAGACAAACTGGTGGGGGGAAATATTAAGGAAACAACTATGACGGCGATCAGGACCGTAGGAACAGAGTCCAGGAAAGAGAGATTAAAAAGTCTGAATAGTCTGGGGTCGGGGCATACAATACCACTTTTCCATTTTCTGACAGGATGTTGCACAGAGCATGGTCTATTCTTCGTTACCTCAAAGTGCAAAACATAGAATAATATATTTAAGTTATGGTAAGGTGCAGAAAATGTCATCGACTCGATAGTATCAGTAACCTTCAGCAGTGGTGCCAATTATTCTGAGTGGCGAGTCTTCTCTTGATGTATTCACAGAGAGGCTTGAATTTGGGTTTCTGAACTGAACAGAAGATTGGGGGGGCCTAAATGGCCCTTTCCAGATTGATGATTTTCTGAGATGCAGTCTGGAAGGATTCCACATTTTTCTTACCTGTATTATATAAAGTGGTTTTTAAATGCTCTGCTTAATTTTCTAGGGCCTTTAGAAAGGCTGTTTTATTTATTCTTCTGTCAAAAGTAGCTTTTAATAAGAAAAACTGAATTGTCACATATTCTTTACAATTTCGGTTGTCCTGCAGGATGAAGTGGCGCATACTTTGACAGAAAACCGGGTTTTGCAGAATTCTAGGCATCCATTTTTAACAGTAAGCATTCTTCCTGCAATTTTCTTAAAGTCTTTTATGAATGAGAAAAGATGGTTACCTCTGTGTTCTCACTAACAAAAGCAGATTTCGGAGGCATTTGTTTATCTAAATTGGATGGAATATATGATAAGCAACCTAATTCAGTTTATGTCATGCAACTTAGAGGCAATTTGTAAGCAATTAGTGCTTTATTATACCAATTGTAAGAGAAAGAACTTGATCCATGCATGTACACGTTTGTACACACACATGCGCATATCCACAAATTTTTTTTCATCCAAAGAGGTACAGATGGGAACTTGGTGATTCTAGAACCTGGAAATAAAGTAACAGATAAAGTAACGGTGTCTGCTCATCATGATGATTGAATAGTATTTTTGGTATCAGAGGCAGTTTGTTTTTAGCACAGTCTTGGAAATAAGCTTATAAAATATGTAACCTATCAAAAGTTTAGAACATAACATAAGCTGTGCCCTGGTGGGTTGGACCTGTATGTTCTCACAGTGGCAAACCAACTGCTCATGTGTCTCCCAGCGGATGGCCTTCAGAGGAAGTCAACCAGCCATCAAGTCTAATAGCATTCATCCCTATGATTTCCATGAATTAGTCCAACCCTTTTTGAATCCAAACGAGTCGATAAGCAGCACCATATCTCGTGCTCTTCATACTCTTCCAGGGATGCAGTTCCTTACGTACACATTTGTTTTCCACCCTCCTGCGGAAATAGCAGGATGGTCATAATCAACCCAAATATCATGTAAGCAATTTTTCAGATACCAAAATTTCTCTAGTGTGTTTATGTGGGAACACACTTCTGGCAGAGTATTCTAAAACATGTTTGTTTTTTTAAAAATCAATTTTTGATTGAGCCTAGTCTACTTTGAGAAAAATAATCTTCTGCCCATTCCTTTTCATTTCAAAACTCCCTAATTCCTCACCGCTCTTCAATTCTGAAACCTAGTCTTGTAGTTGTGCTTGATTACTTGGCAGGTATTGTTGCAGCACTAACCCTAATTATGGGGAAAGGAAATATCCCCTTCCTTATCTTCCCAGCTCACTCAGACTCTTGTAACCCAGTGTATGGGCGAGTGCAGCTCACTGCATATAGGGCAGTCCTTGAAGACTACTCAGAACCATGAGCTGGTTCAGCATATGGTAACCCAGGTTGCTACAGCTGCTTGGAAGATCAGTCATGTAATCATACCTCCCTCTTGTAAAACATGTGGGCCTAGTTATTTGAATTACCTCCTCTTTAGTTTTCTTCCAGAGAGCAGTGACAACCTGATTCTTCTGGAGAGCATTTGGAGCTAAAAAGTTTATTACTCCTGCATAGTTGCACGTCAGATTAACATCTGTTAGTGGATGTATTTGTCTTGGTTTGGTTTGAATCTTGTGTTCTGTTATTTCTGCAAGCCACTCAGAGCAATTGAGGAATTGAGACACCAAAGTAAATAAATAAGTGAAAAGTTTGGATAAGCGGTACTTTTGACTTTAAGTTCTTTTATCCTACCATCATTAGGAGAACCAGGTGATTCATGATCAGCTAATGGATCTTCAGCAGGACTTGCCAGACTGGGAGAAAAACAGTTTTTGTTCTGGATCCAGAAAATGGTGTCTTATACAACCCAATATTATTTATGGATAGGTTTATTTTTATCTAAGGCCAACGTTGCGACTCCTTCTCTGGCTCTGAAACCCCAGCTGTAACTTCTGGGCTGTAGCCCAAGCAAAATGAAAGAGCATGTGAAACCAAGTTGGCACTTCTTGCACTGCAAAAAACCTGCAGGATGAGTGAAGACATCACCACTTGGGGGTTTCCCATTCAGCAGCAGTGCATTTCCGGGTCCTGGGAGCAAAACATTAATGGAAGGGAAAACACTTGCTAGATGGAGCTTTAGATTAGGCATAGTAGGGCTCTTTCATTTGTTTATTTATTTACTCAATTTAAATAGACACCAATCTCACACACATAACTCTGAGCGGCTCACTGCTTACAGAAAAATACAAAAAAAAACAGAATCATACAACAAAAACCATTAAAAGCACATTCATATTAATAAAAAAAATAGTGACAGCTATATAAATGTGAATTAATAAATAATAATAATTAGGGTGACTTCTTGGTCACAATTTTGGAAACAGAATTGAGGATAATCTTCAGTATCAGCCTTCTCTGAAATACACCAGCATCTTTCTTATATCTATCTTATCTTCACTTCTCTAGCTTAGCTGCATGTTGTTACTGAATTGTAACAATATTGTATTATTGTAATAAATTAATGTCTACTTTATTTTGCTTTCATTTATTATATATTTTACTTTTACTACCACTGTTACCAACATTCCAGTACTCAACAATATTGCATCTAAACATCATCAGAGGGGCAAATTAAATTAGAAAGAATATTGAACTCTTATCAAACATTGCTAAAGATGTTTCATTCCAAAATAAACAGCAATCATCATTGGCACTCTTCTACAGATATTGCTAACTCAATTTGGTATTGTATTGTATTGTATTGTATTGTATTGTATTGTATTGTATTGTATTGTATTGTATTGTATTGTATTGTATTGTTCAGTACATTCTAAAAGACTGTGCCAGAGACGAATATGCATAAAAAGCAAGAGAAAAGGAGGACAAAATTTGCAATTAAAACACAAATATTCATAGCTTATACTGAAAGTGAAGTTTTTCACTTTAGAAAGGGGCAGAGGTTCATTCAGTAAAGATGGATTCCACCATTTCCTGTTATAGCAGATGCGATTTGTGAAGTTTCAGGGCACAGGTCCAGCTTCAGTAATTTCTTGGTTATAAAGCATAACAGATGATGTGAAGAGATTTTAAGATTTTTGTCTCCTTTTTTATAGGCACTGAAATATTCCTTCCAGACGCATGACCGTTTGTGTTTTGTTATGGAATATGCTAATGGAGGAGAGGTAAGAATCATGTTCCCCAAAATCAAATGCTGCTAAGCGGTGTCATTTTAATGGTTGGAAGATTTCTCAATTTGTCTATTAACTTCTTTAAAAAGCTTGCAAAAATCCGGTCTTTGATTAATGGTAGAGCAGAAGCTTTATGTGTATAAGGAGGCAGTTTTACTCCTTGGTATTTCTGTCTTAAATTTATTTACATCTCACCTTTATTATTTTGACAAAAAGCTCAGAGTGTTGAACATACCTAACATTCCTTTTTCCTCATATTTTTCCCACAACAACTCTGTGAGGTGGTAGGGCTCAAAGAAAGTGAGTGACCCAAAGTCACTCAGATGGCTTTCACGCCTAATGTAGGACTAGAACTCACAGTCTTCCAGTTCCTAGCCTGGGGCATTAACTACTAGACTAAAACAGCCTCTATTATAAAAAAAAATCACTTTAAGACCTAACAAAACCAGGAGGAAATATGCCAATCTGTGACATGAAATAAGCAACACATGTTAATTATTTTCACTGAACCTCCCTTTATAGACATTCCATAAATTTCTTTTCATATGTAATTATTTGTCTTTACAGCTGTTTTTCCATTTATCACGAGAACGTGTTTTTTCTGAAGATCGCGCCCGGTTCTATGGAGCCGAAATTGTATCGGCATTGGATTACCTACATTCAGAGAAAAATGTGGTATATAGAGACTTAAAGGTACGTAGACGGGAGGTGGAGTGCTAAATCTGTTTAAAAAGTAATAGCTTGATCGATGATATCCCCATCTCTGCTTAAGGCAGGAGTTAATACAAAATCAACATTTAAATACATTTACAAAATACAAAATAACAGAGTTGGAAACAATCTTGGAGGACTTCGTTTATGCAATACAGTCTTAGTGCAAAATCAACATTTTAAAGAAGCTAAATCGAAAATCATCCTCAGAATAAAAGAAATCGAAGTGCTCCAAACTTTTAAATTTGGCCTCATTGGTTGATTGTATTGGATGACTCACTGATCACATTTCCAATATCACTTGCAGCTCCTCCCCTTTTATTTTTATAAAAATGCTGGTCTATATTAAGCCTGATAAATGCAGATAAATAGTGAAAGGAGAGACATTGCTCTATTCAAAACTCTGAAGGACTGTGGCCAGCTTGAATAGGCAGGCAGGGGTCATGGTGAGACTCCTTTGAGTTGAGCCCGATGCCCAATACACTTAAATGAAGGCATAAAAGTTTTGGATGATAGTGCAGAGTCAAACTCCATAACTATCATCAAGTTTTTGATGATAGTTATGGAGTCAACCCAAACTCAAAGAAGCATTCACATGCACGCGCGCGCGCGTGCACACACACACACACGCACACACACACAGAGAGACACTGCACATTGGACTGATAAGTGATGGTCATATTTATTGATTTTGGTTTTAATTTTCTGATGCTAATACCGAGGGCTGCTCAGAATCATTGGAAGTGGTCGAGCATAAATGTTACAGTAATAAACACTTAATAAACACTACAGTAAAAGTTTTAAGTGTAGCAGTGAAAAACAAAAAGTTCTTTCAAAAAAGCCCATCGTTTTAGGACTATTTTACAAATACATTAAGGATTCTTTAACAAATTAATTGAAGATTCTCAATACTTATCAGGATGCTCTCTTGTCTAACTTTTTCTTTGTGTTTATTTAAGTTGGAAAACTTGATGCTGGATAAAGATGGGCACATAAAAATAACAGACTTTGGGTTATGTAAAGAAGGGATCAAGGATGGAGCAACAATGAAGACGTTCTGTGGCACACCAGAATACCTTGCTCCAGAGGTACTTTTCATATTATCTTCATATAATCACAAGAGGTGCTTTCCTTCATCAAAAATAGATGCTAAGATATTTCCCAGAATATTACTGTATAAAAGTCAAGCAAATGCTGTGAGACTGTTCATGAATTCTGGTTTATATGTTGTCATGACACTAAGGGCTGAAGTCAACTCTGCTAGAGTATCTCTTTTATTGAAAGCTACTTCACTTTTCTGGGTGAGGGAGAACAAGCTAAAGTTTAACCCAAGCAAGAGGTCTCTATATTATCTCCAGATGGAAAAGTACTATCCATGAAAGAACAGATCCATGACTTGGGGTCCTCATGGATTCTGCTCAATAGCACCCAGATGCTGTGGCCTGGGACCTTGGCCCAGCTTTGACTGGTGTGCCTGTTGCAACCCTATCAGGAGAGTGAAAACCTTATAGTATCCCATGCTCCTATCACACCAATAGTTCAGAATACAGTGGTCCATGAGCTCACTAACACCTGGTATTGGGAGTAGTTACATCTGCATTGGTCACCAAGGACCTTCTGGGTGCAATTTAAAATGTTGGTTTTTATACTATAAAGCCCTCAGTGGCTGGCTGAAGAATTCTGGGAGTTGAAGTTCACCCACCTTAAAGTTGTCAAGATTGGGAAACCCTGCCCTAGTAGAATTGACACTTCCGTGATCTTTTCATGCATGAGAAGGAGCGTATGGTTCTCATTCTTGAGAACTGGAAGTCAGGAGGCTTTGCACCTCAGGAATAGCACCAGCCCCTTGGAACAGCCTCTGTTGGAAATCTGATTGGATCTCTTTCTATGTACCTTCTGCAGACAGCTTATCTTTAAATGTTTAATGTTTATCATGGAATGGTTTAATTTTATATGTCTATGTGATTTGTTGAGAGTCCTTAATTAGGTTATAGCGTGATATAAATGTAATAAATTAATCACTTTGAAATGCACAAAAAGCAGATGTTCCTTTTCTTATAGCTGTGCCTTAGGGTTTCCCACAAAAAAGAATGACAGCCATTTCTTTGCATCTGAGAAAATACAAAGTTGGAGAGTGGAATGAAAGCAGAGAATGTATGGGTTGCCTTATTGGGCATAGTTTGACATGTCTCAGTCTTATTCTGATTTGAAATGTGTTACCTAAATGTGTAGATGAAAGCTAAATGGAAGCTATTGACAATTCAGTTTGGCTTTTCTGAATTTTCATTGCTCAAATCTTGAGATCTAGTAGGTTTAACTGTTAAGGTAATGTCCTAGAAACAAGGAGACTGAAAGCCAGCTGTGTGACTTTGACAGTCACACTCTCTCCGTTCGATCCACTTCACAGGGTTGTTGTTGACAAAATAGAATATAGGAGTATTAGCTATGTTTCCCATCCTTGAGTTGAATAAATGAATGAGAATGTATAGGCTCATAATGGCAGCAGAATCAAATGCCACATTAATGGCTTTCAAAGATATAGTCTAATCTAGTGTGTCTTCACTTCAGTAACATTAAGATGTGTGAACTCCAACTCCCAGAATTCCTCAGGTAGCATGCTCTGAAAGCATGAAGTCCACACATCTTAAAGTTGCTGAGGTGGAGAAACTTTGGTCTAGTCTACTTTTAGCAATTTGCCAGGAGTCAAATTAGGCTTTTTTTAGACTCATAGACCATCATATTGCAAGAGTCAGGAATGACTCAAAGGTATAACAACAATAAAAAATATAACCTCCTTAGTAGTTGTCAGTATATATGATGGCAATGAATTATATCAGCAAAATTAATTTTCCACCATGAATTCAAACCAAGTATTATGCTTTTCCTCTTTGTGACTGATGATTCCAGAAGTTATGAGAATATACATACCATGTGGTTTGTATATTAGGCAAGCTGTATAGTCTAACTCAAATTATTTATGTAGTACATTTTTATCCCATCCTTCTTCCCAGGAAAACATTACATGATATGTGACTTTTTTTCTGTACTTATTTGGTCCTCGCAGTAGCCTTGTAAATAAGATTGAGATGGCTTCTAGGTTTCCCTTAGGGAAGTTGATCTCTCCCAAGTCCAGTTCCATTTTCCTTTAGCTCTTGTCTTCCAGATGTTTTGAACCATAGTCCCCATAAGTGTCTGCTGAGTAAGGGTAAAAAGAATTCAAATCCAGCATATCTGGGGGAAAAGATTCAGAGAAAAGCTACTCTTATTTCAGTCCATAGGTCCGTCTGACTTTGAAAGAGGGAGCTAAGAATAGGGCCTCTTTACATGATTGTGGAAACCTGGATACTATAGGGGACATGTTTGATTTTTCAAAGAATACTAAATAACTTGGACTTATTTTATTTATTTATTTATTATTTAAATTTCTATACCGCCCCTCTCCCGAGGGACTCGGGGCAATGTACAGCCATAAATAAAAGCACAGACATACAATAATTAAAACCCTTTAAAAGAATTAAACTGGCCTGGCTAAAAAAAAAAATTCATATAAAATTTAAAATTTAAGACCAAATTAAAATACAAAATATAAGAGAGGGATCAGGACAGCCCGGCTTGGAAAAATAAAAATGTCTTCAGAACCCGACGGAAGACCCGGAGATCTGTGATGGTCCGGATTTCCGGGGGAAGTTCGTTCCACAGGGCTGGGGCTGCCACAGAGAAGGCTCTCACCCTGGGCGTCACCAGACGACATTGTCTGGCCGACGGCACTTTGATGAGGCCCTCTCTGTGCGAGCGTACTGGCCTGTGGGAGATATTAGCTGGTAGTAGGCGTTCCTGAAGATACAGATTTTCTTTAATCTACAGAAAAAGAAAAGCCACTTTGAAGAAATGGGTTTTTTTGTCTTCCCATTATTTGCAACTTGTTACATTAAGAATGTGGTCTCGTTATATGAGGTTAGAATCACTTATGCAGATAAAACCATATAAAAGTGTCCACACTAAATGCTGTAAAGGACAAAGCAACAAGTCAAATGACTGAGTTCAATGTTTGGAGTTTGCATAAATAAAGCTATTAAGCTTCCCATGGCCAGTTAATGAAATTAAAGCTCACTAGCCTGCTTCTTATGTGAGTTTCTTTATATTAATTTTAAAATGCTTCTTAATGGAGAAATTTAAACAAATGTGGTTTTAGCAGCAATTCTTCTGGGAGTTCTAAGGCGTGCACACAGAGAGAAAAAGATTCTTCTCTCTAATGGAAAACAGATCAATTCTTTTTAAAACGTTTTTATGTTTCAGCACACAGTCAGTCAGATGTTCATATTAGATTTGACCTTTTTGTCCTCTTATTGAATCCTTCACAAGGACCTGGGGTAGGCAGGTGTTGTTTGATCAATTATAAGGCATCATCACAGGATGGAAGCTGTTCCAAGCAAAGATGCCTTCTGCAATTGACTGGTGGTGATTTTTTTGGTCAATGCCAATGCGTGCAAGTGGTCATTACCATTGTAAAATCATTCTGCCTATAAGCAAAGGATTATTATTGTTTCGTTTCTTCTTAAATCTTGAATCAGGCAAGAATTTTTGAACATTGGGGCCCAGTATGATTGCAATGGTGCAGCTTTTCAAGTCTTAGTAAAAGGGGAAAGCTTTTATTTTCTCTTCATATCAGTCTGCTGGCTTGGTCTCTTCTGGCAGGGAGTCAATGGTGTTCATTGGGGTCCATATAGCTGTAGACAAAGATAAAAGTGATATCCTAACAGGATAAGGATACTAATAAATTAGGTCATCTGCCTAGTTTTTTTCTGAAGGCCAAGAACGTACAGATTTCTTTGAATTTTAGCTCTTGTCTTAGTGACAGCATTGACCGATTCATTTTCTTGACAACAATATGGGACTTCTGTGTTATGGGAGTGGTTTGACACTGCTGTAATCTTCTGTACACCTCAGTCTCAGACTACAATCCTGGGATGTTTCAATTGTCTCCTGTCTAATTATTAATCAGTCCCAAGCCTTCTTAGCCTCTTAGAATCAATCAAGCAAGATATGGCTTCCTAATTTGGCCTCTCTGAACTGGAGCAGCGATGGATTGCCAACAGCAAGTATTTTATTTGCAGCTCTGGAAACAAGGTGAAAGAGGGCAATTTTTTTGACAATAATTACAAACGGGAAAAAAAAAAAAAGGATAGGGTTAGGAGGACAAACCTGTTAGGAGATGGGATGTTTTCTCTGCTACTCCCCACCTCCAGATGTCGAGCTGAATTTACATTATGGGACTCCAATAGCAAATGTCTGTATTTTGACCTCTCCTTCTCCTTCTCTTTCTCCTCCCCCCTCCTCACCTCCTCTTTACAATACATTAAAATTCTCTGTGCTATTTCTTCTCCCAAAAAAAGGATGCAGACTTCCAACCAAATTTTCTTAGAGAATGATGCCATTTTGGCTTAGAAAACTGCTTTTGAAGCAATTTCAGCTTGGTTAACGATGGATACAAACCTATCTGGTTGGATGAGCAAGCATTAGATAAGGGGGAAATGGAAGAAATAGGAGCCGCTTCTACTGCCTTCAAGTACATCGAGGCAAATGATACACAATATTGAAATCGAACGATAGTTTACCTGAGCTAATTTTATTAAATCAAGAGCAACTTGGAAAACCATTAAAAAAAAATCATCCGCCAGCATGCCTTGCTAAAATGCAAGATAAATCTTTCCCTTTCATATAATTTCCAATAACACCACAATAAAACTAAGAACTAAGGAAGTAAATTTCCTAATGGTGAGAACAATTAACCAGTGGAAGGGCTTTCCTTCAGAAGTTGTGGTTCTCCATCACTGGATGCTTTTAAGAAATGCCTGGACAGCCATTTGTCTGAAATGATACAGGGCGGTGGTGGTGAATCAATGGCATGGGTGACAGATGGCATTCAGAGCCCTCTTTTGGGCACACGCACCATTTCCCCAGCACAGATTTCTTGACTAGAAAGACAGAGGGATGTGGGGCTTTCCTCTCCTTCTCCATGTGTGCCTGAGGACATTTCAGACATCACCTGCTCCTCTGCCCAGCCGCCCAATGGGAGCGCTTCCTCTCTCTCCTGTCTAAGGTAAGTTGGGCAGCTCAAATGCGGTGTGGAGTCTGTGGCAAAGGTGAGAGAGAAGAGGAGTTAGGTTGGAAGGGAGCATAGTCCACAGCGGTCTGCAGAAGCTGGAGTAGACTGCTGAAAGGACGTGGCAAGCTCGTGTAAGCCCCGGGGGGACATGGTGGTCACTGATGGCCATGGGGGGGGTGTTGCTGTGTTGGCACTTTGCAATAAATAAGTGGTTTTGGGATTGCAGTTTGGGCACTTGGTCTCTAAAAGGTTCGCCATCCCTGATATAGGGTCTGCTACTTGAGAAGGGGATTGTATTAGAAAATCTTCAAGAACCCTTCCAACTTTTTAATTCTATGTTCTATATCCTAACCTTAGCTTTTTTTCATTACTCATCTGGAGAAAGATGAGAATGTTTAACCGGGGTGTGGGGATGGGAATATAGGCTGCCTGATTTAGACAATTGCAGTTTTCACATTTAGATTCTCCATGATTTGACCCTGACAGCTGAGTAGATAGATAGTTTGTGCTCTGGGCACTAAAGAAACTTCCACAATAAGTCTACTCACTCACCTTTCTCACCAAGTTCTGTCATGCCCATCCCAGCTTGGATATTCATGAAAGAAAGATCCTCAACTCCATTTGTAGTGAAAGGTATAATTTATTTAAGTTTTACAAGCTGGCAAAGAAAAAAAGGGAGTCTCAGATGGCCATTTCTAGTTTATTCGCTTTTATCAGCGAGGGATATCCTTGATGGGGTTTGAACCTGGGATGGATTACATGCTAGGCTAATGTCTTAGCCACTGAACCACAGGTTCTTCCTCTCCTTGTTGGCTTGTACTAGGGGATCTATCAGTCTTTCTTGTTTTTTTCTGAGTACAGAAGGGAGTAAATTATTCTCTTTTTGTCTTTTGACTCCAATTAGGTATAATTTTTACTGAAGTCAAGTGGTTACAGAGTAGAAATCTGATCTACTCAGTAGAAATTGATTAAAAGTCAGATCTGTTGATTTCTTGTGTAACCCCAGTAATTTTACTGCCTCTCAGCCCCCCATCTGCTTAGTCATATTGGTTGTGCCTAATAAGCTTCCAATTGGGTGTTGGTTCTACCTGTTGGTGTCTCTTTGAATGGACATTTTTCATTCCTTGGGTCTTTTTTATTTAAAGGTTTTATAAACACATACATAGTAAAAGAAATCAAGCAAATACAAACATTGAACAGTTTTTTTCTCCCCC
>JANHFO010002851.1:431833-442592 GCA_032468095.1 Pareas carinatus | reverse complement strand
AAGAAGGCATATATATAAAATTAAAGTTAAGGCTGTAAGGGTGACCAAGAATTTCAGTGTATGTTGTGTAAATGCACATAACGTTCCTTTGTAGGATAAACTCTTGCAAATAAGTGCTTATAGTAGAAATTGTTTCTTAGCTTTTTGCGTATACTAATATTTTACACAAATACAAATAATATCTATAGCATCAAATTTTAGGTATTTATGGCTCTGAAAGAAAAGTGGTTTATTGCTTCAAAATATTAGCTGGTTAGTTTTTAAAGCAAAATTGAAAAACTATTAGATTTGGATTAAAACATTTATTCACCTTATTAATTAAGTTTTCTTTTCTTAGCAATTTATCACCTATACTATAGGTTAGCTCCTGTTATTCATATTTTATTTGCAAGATAGATTAACTTGATCTTAGGTCAACATTTTTTGTTTGCAGCATGGAAGAATGGCTTTGTTAAGTATAAATGGTTAAATAAAAAGCTCATTTCAATAAAAATTTTCATAACTAAAGCTATTTTTTTTTAAAAAAAAATAAGTCTTGTCCATTGTGAAAATTATCTTAGTTAAGACTATATCCCTGATAAAGTGGTTGTGAAAAGGTACCAGATCCATTTCTTCTTATTGTGAGAGAATCAGAAATGCCCAACTGAATTGTGTAGAAAAAAATACTGGAAAACATCACCCAAAGTGAAATTTAGTTTAATTGTTTCTTATATTTACCCAAGATTATTTTATTAATATTTTAACTATTACATTATTTGGTGGATTTTAGACATTAAAAGATATTTTATAGCATAGGATATCTGTGCTATTAGCTAAAATACCTTTGTAACAATAACGCAATATTACCTCCTATAACTTCTAGTTCTTTTTTTTTAAGGTTTCACGTGTCAAACCCTTGCATGGAATCTCAAGCATACAAAGATGCTATTTCTGATGCTCGTTGTGTATTTGATATGGCTGTAAGTACACTAAAATTTGAGTATATGTATCTGTAACTTCAGATCTTGATGTAAGAAGCTAGGAGTCTGTTCAGGGTGGAAAATGTGTTTGGGAGATTGTACCATTTGGGACTGAGCAACTAAAACAGATATTTTGATTTGTGTTATGAAAAATAATTCAAGAGATATTTAAGGGACCCTTCTTCTCCACATGGCCTGTGTGCTGGCTTGGCTAATCTTCCCAGCATCTCTTTTCCCTGTTCTTTTAGTTGTTACTGTGTTTGAATTAAAATGCAACATATTTCATGTGTCTGCCTGTTCCTCTCACGTGAGTGGGCTTGTTGGATATTACAGTGCCAACAAATACAAGGAGGAGACGTACTATCAGCCTGCTTAACTCTTTCCTCAGTCTTCCAATCTAGATATACTGTACTTGAAATCATGGGTTCTAAGAGTCACTGTGCTCCACTTCCATAGACTTGAAGCATAGCATATCCGGCTTATCTGGGGACAGCATCTTCCAAGCTCTTATTTTCTCTTGTTTCCTCTTAGTTACAGTGGCCTTGCCTTTTCCTCCTTTTCCCATCCTAAAACACTTGAGCTTGGAAATGAGAGTTGTGTGTTGGTGCTTAGGCCACACCCTTATGCTTCAGTTTGGAAATAGAAAATCCACTCACCCCATATATTGGCTGTTCTATGCACAGAGCATAGAAAGTTTTACACTTCCCTACAAGAAATTTTTTTAAAAATGTAACTAATTTATTTTAATTGATTTAAAATTTGTGCTAATATAACATTTCTAGATTAAACATGTTTTTCTTTCTTGCAATGACTGGGTGTAGTGGGTTGATAGCTATTTTGAAATGCACACCTGAATGCATCCTGTTATAAAGTCACCGATCTCAAGTTAAATCTTTCAGGAAGTTGTCCAAGCCCTTAGAAATGGTTTTCACAAGGCACAGAGGACTGCAGTAAGAAATAAAAAATGAGAAACCTCTATGCTGTGACCAGAGTTTCAGTAGCCTTTTGTTGTATCCTAGAATATTTGCAATATTTGTTTCATATTAAATATAGGTAGTTATTTTTGTTTCTATTTGATATCTGTTAAGTTTTAGTCTTTTTTTTAAACTATAGAATTGCTTATAGAAATGGAACAGGGTACTTAGTTGAAGAGTTATCTATTTTAAGAGTGAACATTATATGAAAAGAATAACTTGATATGTTATATACAGCAAACTCTGCATTTCTATTTTAGGAAGAATTTGGCTTTACCTTGAATATGTTGAACATTGGTGGTGGTTTCACTGATCATGAACTTGATCTGGAAGAGGTATGAGATTAGAAGCTTTTTCCACTAAAGGCGATCCTTTTGGCCTGTCATTTTATTCAGTTCAAACTTCTGTTTACAGTACTATAGATGTAAACTATGAGGTTACTTTGGCAACATGTAACAAATATTGGAGTTGCGGTTACAGTACAGTACAGATTGTTGGCTTTTTTATAAAATTTGTATGGGTGCACTTCTCATAAAAAGTAACAGCATACAACAATTAAACAAAATAATATATAAAAAAGCGGTCATTATTTTTTAAAAATATATTTTATTAGTTTTCAATATAAAGCGAGCTCACATATCCAAACCAAATATATATATATATATAAGACAGGTACATCATTTTGTTACAAAAACATATCAATATATGGAATAGTAAATATTAAACCAAGGACAAGAAAACAAAAGTTACAAAGTATATAAAATAATCCTTTTCTCCCTCCTATTCCTTCCACTTTTATTTCTCTAATCCAACTATTATTCTAGATTATACCCATCTCTTATTTTCCTTCTTCCTTCTTCTAATCTCTCTCCTTACTGTTCTTCTACCTCCTGCTTTTCTTCTGTTTGCTTCATTCCTGTTCCTTCTTATCTTGATTGCATCTAGTCTCATTTTCAAAAAAAAATTTAATCATTCTAAGTAGCTCTTTTTTATCCATTACTTTATCACAACCTTTGCTATTAAAGTTAATTATAATCTAAAATTCCTCTTTTTCAATTTTATAACTTTAAAATCTTCTCAATTTCTCAGTTACCATTTTATACATTTTTATACATTTTTATACATTTCTTAGCTTAATCTCTAATCTTATGTGCGTATTGCATTTTTAAAAATGTAATATACATTTAAAATCTAAAAAGTCCATATTCTAGTCAGCATCTTGAATATATAATTTCAAATAAACCTTTTTCAATTTACCATCTTAAAAAGCTTTCTCAATTTCCCCATTACCGTTTTATATACACATTTCACATTCATAATATTTCCATTTAGTAATCATTATCTTAAATATATAATTTCAAATAGTTAAATAGTCATGTCTTTATTTATCACTTCTTTCTGTATCAGCACATCTTATAATTCCCTTCATTTGCATCCCACCCACCTTGACCACTCTTGCAACTACATATTAGCCTATACCTCTCCTAACAGATATTTCTTCCTCAAACACCTCTAAACCAATTTTCCTTTGTTTTAGTAAATATTAGCTTACATACCTGTGCTCTGCTACAAGGGGGTGGTGGTGGCATTTTTTGGACTGCTACAGCAAGCCGTGGTCAAGCCGTTGTTGCTGCCGAACCTCCTGCAGGTCGTCCCCTAGACCTCCACCTGGTGGGGCGATCAGCTGTGTGTTTTGAACCAGCCAGAGAGGCGGCCAGGCCAGTCGAGAACCGCGCGGGCCGCTTTGGCCGAGGTAGACCACCGTATGGCCGTAGGTCATTGCGATCACACCAGCCTGTGTCCCGTTCTTCTGGTGGGAGAGGATGAATTTTGGCGGGGTGATCCTGAGCTAAACCTAAGCCACGATTTAGCTCTTTCCCCCTCTTGGCTTCTCCCCACCCCCTGCACAGGCAGCAGAGGGCTGGCCAGTGTGCTTTGGCCCCAGCGCTGCAGTGTGAGTTTGGAACCGTGTGGGCAGTTTTTTCCGGCTGAAAGTGATGGTTCACCTGGGCTCCCTCGGGAGAGGAGGTGGTCGCTGGTGGGTCAGATGGGCTTTTTTTCCCACCTCAAAGCGACAGTTCAAGCAGGGATGGGCAATTTGATCCGGGTGGGGGTGTCTCCTGTCCTGTCTTGGCTCACGCGTGCACTCCTCACTCCGACAGAAAGAGACAGAGATGCGCACGTGTGCAGTTGCCTCCTTGCAATAAATTGTAAATAACGCGCTTAAAAATTAATATTTTAAAAATTCTTTGGTAAGCATCTACATGGCAACAGGAAGGTATGTATGAAATTTGAAGTTTGCAGCTTTTACCATTTTAGAGATATCGTGATGAATCAGTCAGTCAGTGAATGAGTAAGTCATTTTATATATATATAGATCTCTAAGCTCAGATTCTGTCTCTTAAACCACAATCTTGGTTTAATCTCTTCTCCCAACTTCTTTCCCCATTTTTTTCTGCTTAATCACATCTTTTTTGTTCTGGACCTCCCCTCTTTCCTTTTCACCTTTAAGACTCTCATTGTTATAATATATTTTGTTCCTACTATCCTTGGAAGAATTATTAAATTTCTCCGTCTTGTTTCTTAACAACATTGTCTCTTTCTTTTTTAGACTCTGATTTTTATTCTCTTTCTTCAATTTTCTCCTTCTGCTTTGTTCTTCTATTTTTTCCATTTCTAGAAGCCTCTTTAGGAATTGCCTCTTTCTTTGTTGATCAGTGTCTCATCCATAAATTAAGCATTTCTTCCATTCACACCAGGAACTTATTGCCAATTAAGTCCTGTTTTAACTCATCTTTTGTTAACTCACTTTTTGCCAAGTATATTCTTTCTTGTAGTATTAAATTCAATCTTTATAATCCCAATTTAATAGTCAAAATCCATAGTCCAAATGTTCAAAAGTCCCATTTATAAACCAAATAGTTCAAACCTCAAATCTTTACAATCCCTTCTTTTTTTTGTTCCCAGTCGCATACTTTTATAATCTACCATCAATCTCCTTTAAAACACTACATGTTCTATTCAGGATCCAAATCATACAGACATTATGTTTGTCTCAGTTAATCTACCCAAAATCCACAGAAAGAGAATATTAAAAGTTTGTCTCCTTTACATCCTCCATTTTAAAACCCCTTAAGCCTTCCTTTGTTGCTTGGTTCCCTGTAGATTTCAGTCGCCATTTTTAACTCTTTTTGAGAGTTTGTTTGTTTGTTTTTCTCTCTTAACCAGGCCAGCAGAATCTTTATTTAGTAGTTATAAAATTGCTTCTTGTCACCAGAATTGATGTTTTTAGTCTTCTTTGTTTCTTTGTTGTTCCCGTGGATGTTTTCACGGCGTTCTGGTCTTCTTCCTTAATGGCGCAAAAGAAGCTGTTTCTCCAGATGGGGAAAGGAAAAAAAGACAGGTTCAAATGCACTGACCGCCATCTCGCACGCGTCCCTGTCTAGCCTCCTTCTTAGGACACGCCTCCAGGATATTCATAGACACTTCAGGTGCCCCCAATTCAGGGGAAACAAGACTTTGGCAACCAGAGCGCCAGTCGCCTCATCTTCACCAGAGAAAACTGGAACCGGAAGTCCAGCCTGAAGCAGCTTCTGAAATTCTAACTCAAGATATTTAAACTGAGGCATATCCACACCCTTTTAAAAAGAGAAGGGGAAAATGGGGTGTGTATGTGTGATGTCTATGAAACAAAGCCATCAGAGTTAAGAACAGCTGACCTGCTGAAAAGTGGCAGAATTGTTTTGCATTCCACTTCTAAATTACGAATTCTAGGTCTCCTGAAAAGGTAGGGATAAAACCCCACAACAGTGATTAGTTACTTTTATTTTGTTCTTGAAAGATGCAGGTTGTTGCTGAAACTTGCAGCACATGATGGTAGACAGGTATTCACATGGCCCGTGAAGTTAGCAGGGAATGTGGGCAAACAATTCAACTCCCAGAAAAGATCGTATATCTCTGGAGGCACAGATAACCATTTCTCCAACTTGTCTAGAATAAAAAAAGGACAGATCACTTCACTGCCTTTGGCTATGATAATACCATAGACTAAGTTTATAGCAGCAAGTCACTGAAAGCCAATCCTTTTGATTAGATAACCTGAATAAAGGAAGGATAATTTTCATCAGTGTTTGCTGGGAAAAAGTGACAAAACATACATTGTGTCCCACTGCACCCACATTTGGAGGTCAAAGCAGGTGAGTTGATAGACACAGCATTCAAATGAAACCTTTGTATGTGTACATATGTGCAAAGGAGCAGGGTTTTGATTACATTCCTGCAAGTGCCATCTTGATTGTTTTGACCACCCACAGCTGCTGCTAGGAAATGCAATAAAAATGTTGTTTTTACATACTTGCATATGAGGCAACAACCAAAGGATGGGGCTTACTCTGTGACATCATGACACATTTCATCATTTTAGCATCATTGTGGTTAGGAACAGATGAGAATGTATTCGATTAACAAGAAGACAATTTCTACGATGTCCATCTAAATGTCTTAATGTCCATCTAAATCATTTCCATCCTTGCATTTTCTCCAAACTCTTTTTTTAAATAAAACTGTGATATTTAAAGTGCAACACACATTAAGGCAAGTTTCTATTTTAAAGTATGTATTTTCATTAATCAAAGGTTTAATGACTGTATAAGTGTCTTCACAGGCAAATGATGATTCATGTAGTTGCACCCATCAAAATTCATGTATAACAGATCAGGAGTGTAATGCGTATTTTATCATATTTTCGTCATTTTATTTTGTACTGGAAATCTATAACTATACGATGTATGTTATCCTTCTAATAAACCTGGAATTCAGTTTTCCCCCTGGGTTTAAATCCAGTATAAATTCTACCAGATAAAAAACAGACCAAGATCAAATGCAAACTATTATAAAACTTTTCCCCATATTGCTAATTTCCTTTAGCTGAAGGACAGGAAATAAACAAATAAGTGTGGTAAAAATGGAATTTTGTGGATGCAAATTGTCATTTTTTTTCCTGAAATGTCATTGCCAATATTATAGATTGACATTAAGGCTGTGTCCAAAGTCTGAAAGACTTGAAGACTGCTGTTTTAAAACATCTTCTAGGACTTCCTTGGCAGATAAATTGAAAAGATTGGTTTCCCTGTTGAAAAGGTGCAAGGTGGTACACATATAAGTATTACCCTGTGACTCAGAAAGTGAATTGCACCCTAGCCGTAAACTACAATTCTGGGAAGGAAGGAAAATATTAATAGATGGGGTGATGGACTGTTATCTCTGAATTTGGGGCAATGTTCTGTTGTATGCATTGTTATTCTTCCAGATCTCATTAATTTTTCTTCCTGTTTCTTCCAGATCAACCTGATTTTAAATATTTATTTGGAACAGCTTCCATTCTGTGGTGATGCCTCCAATGCCATCAAACAACACCTGCCTATCTCAGATCTTTGGGAAGGCCTGGATAGGTGGACAAAAATGTCAAATTCAATCTAAACATCTGGCTAAATGTAATAGTTTAAACTTCTATTCACCCTAATCTCAATACTCATTGCCTTCTCCTGTGCTTTAGGAAATGATATCTTTGCCATTGTCACTACTATATCTCCACTACATTACTATATCACTGCTGTCCAATATACATGCCTGCTTGCTTTAGCTGAGCAGCTGGGAGGACCTTTACATATGGGATGAACCCACTGGGAATGAATATATATATATATATATACACACTGCCAGGATGGCCCATTCATCCCACCAAGAAATACTCTGCCTCTCCTGTCCCCACTACAGCACGGCAGTGTAACAGGTCTCGAGCAGTACCTTTCATCTTTCTCATTGCCCCACCCATATCTTCTTTTTCTAGTTGCTTAAATCTATGCAAACCCTCACTGTTTGCCATTTGTGAAATGAAGAATAAAAGATATTTCCATATGGAGACATTGAATTCTCAGATATAAAATAGAACTTTTATTTTAGCTTCCGGAAAGTTTCAAAGAAAGGTTCTCTTGCATGAAATGTATATGCTAAGCACATGTTCAAAGCTAAGATATTATTTCTTGGACAACACCAGACATTTCACATCATAGGGACGTGATGAGATTAAACAAGATTTTCCTTCTACTTCCATAATGATTAGATGTGTTTTAAGCTAATGTTATCATTCCAAAGTATTGATAAGGTAGTGGTAACTTCAGGGATACATTGGTACAGTTGCCAATACAATTATATGGACATGTCTGTAATTCTTACTGTAGATCAGTTTGTATGCCAGATGATGAGACCTTCAGGTCAAAAGACATTCCTTTAGTTAATTGAGGAAAGCGACTCTTACAAGTAGACATGGAGAAGATGACGTACAGAGTTTAAAGCTTAAAGGAAGTCTGTATAGTTGGTGCCAGTACTGAAACAAAAGACCTTCACTTTACAAGAACATCGAGTTGGCATCACTGTCCAAATTTTACAACCTTTTTTAATCACCCTTGTTTTTGCCACAGCAAACGAATCACTGCAGTAGTTATGAGAATCATGCAAATGTTAAGTGAATCTGGCTCCCTTCATTGACTTTGCTTGTCCAAAGCTGGCTGGGAAGGTTGCAAATGGTGATCGCATAACCCTGGAACATTACAATCTTTTGCTAAGTTTGCTAAGGGCTCAAATTACAAAATACGAGTGCCATTGTAAATTTGTCACTAAATGAATGGTTTTAAGTTGAGGACTTTCTGTAATTCAGCTTTTCTTGGTCCTATAGTCCAAATCCAGTAAATGAAAAAAGCGTTTTCCCAGAAGAATACAAATTTTTTCCATGCCACCTTCTTGATCGAACTAGACTAGGAAGAATTAAAGCATTTTTATCTATATGACTGTTTTTAAAAGACACTGAGATGACCTGAGAAAATTCATCACTTTCTAGTAAATCAGTCAAGAATTTTTGAAAATCCATCATTAAAAGCAAGAGAAGAATCCCAATATTCTTTGCTTGCCACAGTGGATCTTAGATAGTTAATATCCAGAGCCTAGTATAGCTTTTTTTCCCTGGTCCCACTGCACTGCTTGTGGAAATACATATGGCTGTTTTAGACAGAAAAAGCTATTCCAAGACCCATTGGCCACAGTTAGCAGAGGAGGCGACAGCTAGGACAAGATGTATTGTAACTCATCTGGAAGGTACTGCATTAGGATACAGAGAATGCTGTTTCCAGATTGTTTTGGAAAACAGCGTAAATCTTTCCAAGTTTTCTGAATTAGTGCTGTTGTTACCACAGGGGGTGAGGGGAAGCGGGGGACAGTAAATGGTAGCGCTGATTTTTCACAGCATAAAAAAACCCACTTGCTGATTTCTGACTTTGCAAACTATGATTAGAGGCACATGTAGGAAAATGAATTAAAAAGCTGACACAACTATTATCAGCATGTCTGCACAGCTGTCTTCTAGCAACAGGGCACAGATTGAGTTAGACGGGTAATTACATGTGAAAACTGGACAAAATCCAGGAGAAAGGTTCAGAGTTTCTTTGGTTATCAGCCCAAACTCTGTATACATGAAAAGAGATCTTTAACCTTTGGTGACTACAAGAGCCAAGAAACTCTTCCATTACCCATAGCTACACAAATGTCGGAAGGAAGTGGTTTAAAACTAAAGCCATCAGTTTAGTTTCAAGCATTCAGGAATTCCTGCCTGTTTTTGGACTTGCACGTTACTGCATGCTTTGGTCATGAAGCCATTTGCTAGGGACTGGATCTGTTTCATGATAAAGTGAAACCAAGTCTAGTCCAATTTCTTTCATAGGAAACTTTATTCCATTTTATATACTTAAACACACACACACTGTAATCCTTTGATAAGGGGGTAGAGTTGAGGTGCTTGAATGGAGCTGAGCATTTACTGGCCGGATGCCCTTCCTGACGCCTACGCGGAGTTGGCAGCAGATATTTTCTCTTTGCACCTTGAGAAAGAAATAATAGTTGCTGCCTAGGATTGAACTATCAACCTTCCCGATGGGAGATGAGCACATTCACTGCTAGGCTACCATGCCACTCCCCATTTAAGAAATAATCTAGCTAGATAATTAGGTCCAGGGCACATGTAGCTTCAACTGCTGAATACTGTATTATTTGGGGAGATTGATTTGCCTCTGGGTTGGAAGCCAATCCAGATGGTATTGCCCGATATAGTAGACTCCCCAATATGTTAACTTTGCTTTTTGGAATGTATTCTCCTTTATTTCTATTTCTCAGAAAACCTGGGGTGGAGGGAGAGAGACAGGGAGAAGAATGTGGCAAGAGCAGAAAGAAGTCAAGCCTTTTTGAATGCTGTCACCAAGAAAGTCTTTCTGCTTTTTTTTGAATGGTCTGTGTAAAGATAAGCACTTGTCAAATAAGCTATCCAGACAAGATGTTTACAACTTGGAAATGCGTCATTTTAAAAGATAACAAGTGAAGAGGGATCCTTGCCACCACTCCACAACCATACCTTTTTCTTTCCCGAGATAAAGACTTCCGTGTTACTGGAACTATCTAACCAGTTGCAGATGAGTTCTTCACCTTTTCTTCAAAAGCTGAATGCTTTCGTCTGCTGAACTCCACAACAATTCCTTGATGCCACTTCCTTGTTCTTGTGGCTATATCAAGTGTTCGTTGTGTTACTAAATTGTGAGTGGCAGAAATCAAAGTTACCCTGTGCCCTTGCATCTTATGCAAATAAATACATGTGGAAATATAAACAGGTCCTCATAGGTAAACAAGTTTTATTGTCCTACGAAAGTAGTGCTTTATGATTCGACTTCCTGTTCTGGAGGCAACAGGACGTGAGAGAGCGAGCTCTGCCTCTCACGCCTGAAACCC
>JANHFO010002851.1:392672-403329 GCA_032468095.1 Pareas carinatus | reverse complement strand
GGCTTTTCACAAGCCCGGGGAAAAGTAACAGAGCAATGACAGCTCTGCTCCTATTGGCTAAGGCGCGCCAAAGCGCGTCTACTATAAAAGCGGCTGCCGGGTAAGCCCCGGCTGCCGTGGTTTTTGACAGTTTGTGAGTTTTGACAGTTTCACACAGTTCCTTGTAATAAAAGCAACCTGTTGAATTGACCAACGCCTCCAGCCTGTCTATCCGGCGATACTACACAAACAACCTGTCCTTGTCATCTCGCCAGGATCATGCCAGTTGGAGTCCAAGTCTTTCTGGATCTGAGTGATTTTGTCGTGCAGATAACTCCCAAATTCCTCAGCATAACCCTCCAAGGGGTCCTCCCGTGCTCCTAGATGAAGCAAGGAGCGGGTCACCCTAAAGAGGATGGCTGGGCGGTTCTCTGCCGATGCAATCACAGAGGCAAAATAATTGCTTTGCGCCTCTTTGATCGACCCCAAATAGATCTTAATATAAGATCTAGCTAGGGTTCGGTCAGTTACACTCTAGGCGTCTCTAGGCTTCATCTCCTTCAGCCCCTTGGAGAACCAAGGGGATGGATTGATTCTGCACTGGGTCAGAGGCCGCAAAGGCACGACCTGATCCAAGGCACCGCCGGCCGCTCTATTCCAAGCGGCTGCAAGCTCCTCGGTTGGGTCATGGGACAGAGCCCCTGGCACTGGCCCAAGCTCCCTCTGGAACCATTCCGGATCCATCAGGCACCTGGGGCGGAATCATCTAGTTCCTTCCGCCTCCCTGCGGCAGGGTGTGATGGTGAGGAAGTTCAGCTAAAGGAGGAAATGATTAGACCATGTCAAGGGTTCATTACTTGAATCCCCTAATTGCTGATCATCTAACCACTGACCAGAGATACAAATCAGATCCAGAGTGTGTACCCTCTGTGTGCGTGGGGTCCTGAATTAGCTGGGTCAGGTCCATGGCCTTCATGGAAGACATGAACTTTCGAACTATCTCAGATGTCTCACCTGCTGATGGCAAGTTGAAATCTCCCATAACAATCAGTTTGGGAGTCTCGACTGCCAGCTCGGCGATGACATTAAGCAGCTCTGGCAGGGCTGCTGTAATGTGGCAGGGAGCCAGGTATGTGATGAGCATGCCCCTCTGACCCCTGGGGCCCCATTTTACACAGAGGGTCTCACACATGGCTATCTGAGGCACAGTGGTCTCATTCGAAGCAAGGCCTTCCCTTAATAGAATTGCCACCCCTCACCCCTACCCTCGGCCCGCGGTTGGTGAAATACATGGAAACCTGGTGAGCACATCTCCATGAGGGGAACTCCTCCCTTTGGCCCCAACCAGGTCTCCGTCACACCCACCAGGTCCAATCCCTGTTCCTGAGCCAATTCTGAAATGAGGGGGCTTTGTTTACAACGGACCTGGCCTTGCATAATATCAACCATAGACCCGGGTGCCATGGGCCTGTACCACCCAGGTTCCCGGAAGAGCTTAGGGGGTCGGTGCGTGGCACCGCTCGTAAATAGCGGGGTCGTGCACCTTTTACCAGATTTGGCCCCCTACTCATGCCATACTTACCTCTTCCACTTATAGTGCCAATATCACAGCCGTTTATCAGTGGAACTCCCCTCCCCCAGTCGATTCCCAGTGCCCTTAAATCAAGCCTATCTCCAGTTGACAATAGCCCCGAGTGCCCCTGTCCATCACTATCCCCCTTTTCCCTCCCTAACCCCCTTAAAAATTTATCTAAAAATCCCCTGAGTTTAACTTTGGCCGCGGACCACCTCTGAGGCCTTCACCGCCCATCCTCAAGGAAGGCCCTCAATAGTTGAGTCACCTGGAGTTGAGTCGTAGTGTACATATAATAAAACAGTCTGTACAAGAGCGCTTAGGGGTAGGAGGGAGCGAAATTAGGTACAGAACATTCAGGTGGAAGTTCATTGGCACTGAGAAGTAGAGAATATAGTGGGAAGGTGAAAGTCCCAATCTAGAGGTTGTCCATAGACGGACTCTGTGGCCTATAGTGGACGACAGGCCCAGGGCTGCCACCCACCCTGGTCCCCAGCCATCTCAGACCACAGACAGATCTTCAAGCTGCCGGCAGGTCTTCCCATGGGTCATCTGAGTCCGCCTCTGTCCTCGTCTCTCACCCAAGGAAATTTGGCATCCTCGACCTCCTCCTCCACTTCCATGGCCTTCCCTGCTAGTCCGCCAGTCCGTCGGCCAGGTATTTGAGGCTGCAACCCCACTCCCAGAAGCGCCAGGTTGCCAACAACCCATCAGGGAACTCTGTGGCACCTGCCAGAACGCCGGCCAAAACCCATCACCCCGCTGAAATGTCATCATCGCCACTCATGGGGAGGGTCCATCAGACCGGCCAAAGCAATGGTCAATACAGCCACCATCGAGCCGCCGTTGCCGTCGCCGCCCGTGGGAGGCTCCCCTGCCCAACAATATCTTTGCCGACCTACCGGTCGCACCATTGGGAGGCCCCGTGGTGTTGGCCGGAGCGCCGGGCGAAACTGCCGTCATCATGCCGCTGGCGCTGTCGCCGCCCAGGGAGGTCCAAAAACCAGCCGAGGCCCCCCTGCCCGACGAAGCTGAGAGGGGTGCCGCGACCACCACCTCCCGGTCGATCTTCCCGGCAGAGCAATAGCCACCTTGCACCCTTATAATAATTATTATCTTAGGCTTACGTTATGTGTTATTCTGTCCTACTGTACACCTCTTGATTTTGCAAGCATGCACTTTTAAAATGTTGCAATTAAATAAATAAACTGAAATCTGTTCCCATAAAATATTACCAGATACTATAAAATCTTTAGAGCTTTGAGCTGATGACTCCTTTTAGTAGCCAAAGCAGCAATTTCTAGCAAAGTTCCCTGGGTAGCTGTTTAATAAATGATGAGACATTGAGACTCATCTTTTAAAAAGTCTTTTAGTAAATCAATACCTACAGAGGACAGGATATGCCAATTCAAAAATAAGCATTCCATCTGAAGGACAAACAGAAGATGGGAACAGAGTAAAGATCCTTATGCCTGTGCTTAAGAACTAGAAAATACAGAAATATGGTTTTCAAAAAATGACAATGTTTGAATGTTCAGATTATATTTCAAGATGTAAAATTTTATTTTTGGAATACCAATTTTAATGTCCAGCTTGTAGTTTCTGGTGAGTGCTTGGTCTTCATATGGGTGTTAAATGTCAAATTCTCATCAGTCAGAGGTTAGTAATAGGCATTAAATATTAAATAGCTTTGCATGTCAGTTCTAAATACTTCTGCATGCTGGCAGCAGACTCAAAAACAGACAGGACAGCCATGTAGCTACTGAGCCCATAGAGAAAAAGGGAGCTGAGGAATGCTTGGAGAATCCAAAGTCAATGGCAACTAGAGCTAGGAAACAAATTTTGCAGGATTTCCCCTTGTGCCATTTCTTTCCTTCTCTGCCCATTGTGCATGTGCTCTCTGCCTACATGTCAGGTGAGAGAGAAATGATATAGAGCAGATCTCCCTGCCACAAGCAGCAAGCCTGAAACCAAACCACATGGGAAAATTAAATACGGAAAGCAATATCTAAAAGAAGTTTACAAATGTCAAATGAAGATGTAAATGTGGCACTTTGGGAAAATACAAAAACTCTTTGCCCAGTATGCCTGTATACATCGAACAGGTATTAATATAATTTTTTATAGACCAAAACATTTGCATGAAACTTTGATGCTAAATTAATTTCAGGTCCCACAAAGAAGTCCTGGTTTGACAATAACTTATATCTAACTCCCTTTGCCTTAATTAGCTCTTCACTGAACTTCAGGTTTTTTTTTTAAAGAATTAAACAATTAATTAGTGGAGCAACTTGCCTCCAGAAGTTGTGAATGCTCCAACACTGGTAGCCTTTAAGAAGAGATTGGACAGCTATTTGTCTGAAATGGTATAGGGTTTCCTGCCTGAGCAGAGAAGACCTCCAAGGTCCCTCACAACTCTGGTATTCTGAATTAGAGTCTGGACCTTATTTGAAGGGGGCTATGAACGCATGTGCATTTTTCCTAGATTCAACATTGGCTTGAGAAAGAACGTTGCCACTGAGATCCCTGGACTATTACATCTTGAAGTATATGCATTAATCATATTGGTTTTTAAGGGGACCTTAAAAAAATTCCAAAGGCTTTTCCATGTGTTTTTTCTGTGTAAAAGTAAATGTAACTCTTCAAATAAATAAAAAGCTAATTTGTATGCATGATTAGACTGTTACCTTATTCTGCATCTCCTCAACAGATCTCCTCAACTATACTGGTACTTAAAATCCCCCCTCTTTTTCCGTAATGTAAACTTTACTACTGGACAGATTACAAACTTCAGAAAGCAAACAGGCAAGCAAGATTGTGAGATCCATAATTCTGTCTCTGTTAGATCTGAAGATCAGCGGTTCGTAGGAACGAGGCAGAGGCAGGTTAATCTGGAGACCTTTATTGATTACAGTGGTTCCACTGGCAAAAGACCACGTGGTCAGGCAGGCTTCCCCTTATAAAGGAATTCAAGTGGGCAGCCTGCCAATCGGTGGCGGTCGACATTCCTGAGCTCGGGAATGTCCGCCCAGGACACAACAGTCTCAAATATGGGAATCTGCAGATCTGTGATACTTTTGCAGAATTAGCCTGTCCTCAGTGAGCACTGGTTAAGCCATGGGATATCATAGGAATGGCATCTGAGCTGGTCCTCAATCTCTACACCATGAAAAAACATTTGTGATTTGAAAGATCTGTGTGCATTTATTAACCTTTTGTAGGATCTGGGAGAGAACACTACAGAAGATATTAGAGTAGTCTGAACGTTTTCATAGAAATGACAGGAAGGAACAGGCACAGGCTGTCACTGTTACCATGGCTACTATGCCCCTTGTTATTAAGCTTGGAAATAAACAACTGTTTAAACCTTAACACTGCCATCTATTTTTTGGCTATAATAGAGGGGCACCAGGATTCAGATATTTTATACATACACCAAGGTTTTTGTTTTAAGTAGCTAAGTAAATACACACATAGTCTAACGATGAATCTCTCACCAAAAGCTTGCCCCCGATTTTCATTCACTGCTCACAGGAACAGAAAATGTACAGCTGAGGCCATGGGGGATGACCTTGTCTGCAGGTAAGAATAAACAGAATGGTTTAATTCTAGATAATCTACAGGTGTCCAATACTTGTAGGAAGCATTATCTCAGGATCTGAGGCAGCACTGAGCAAGGAGTGATGGTCCAACATACACACTATAAAATAGATCTGGGCATTTTAGGGTCTGAACAGATCAGGGCTTTGTCCCGCCCTTTGGCTGTCCCTGGCCAGCTCAGATGAGGTCAATTGGAAAGTAGAAATCATAAATAAGATGCAACATATATTCTTGCTACCAGCAGCTAAACAAAACCGTATAATTTGCTGTCTTTTATAAAGCAATAAAATCACTATTGAGCAGAATTCATTTCAGCCTATTGGTTTGGCCTTCCCAAACAGTCCCAGTTTCTCATGTGGCCCCTTGGGAGATTTAATTGCCCACTCCTGCCACAGAATATCCAGTTGCAAGTGGCAGAATGTCTCTCCTGTGCTCACCCAATTCTGCTCTGAAGTGGATGAAAGCATGAAGGAGATGGGGAAAAGTAAAATGCTCACCGCGCAGGCAGCTATGCACCAATGGGTGTCATGCCCTGCAAACAGAAGAGTGGCACTAGCTTTTGTTGGATAAGAGATCTGAAATCCATACAGTTCACTGGGTGATATGACCACTTGCTGTCTCTCAACCTACCTTGTAGGATTGCTGTGAAAATAAAATGGCGCAAGAGGACCAATATTTGCCACTTATAGCACTCTACAGAAAAAGGTCACAAGTCAATCCAACATTGCAGTGCTCCTCTTTCACCACAGCTAACCAATTGTCTCGACCTGAGAGGCTATAAAGCCTCTATTTCTTTCAAACCCATTCCCAGTGTCTAAGGCAGCCTTTGCCAATCTGACATTCTTCAGATGTGTTGGGAATGCGATTGTTAGAATTCCCAAGCAGCATCATTACATTATGGCATCTTCACTGTGGTTGCTGCATTATAGCAATAGCAATTAGACCTATATACTGCTTCACAGTGCTTTATAGCCCTCTCTAAGTGGCTTACAGAAATCAGCATATTGTCCCCAACAATCTGGATCCTCATTTGACCATCCTCCGAAGGATGAAAGGCTGAGTCAACCTTGAGCTAGTGAGACTCGAACTGTTGAACTTACTGGTAGCTGACTGTTAACAGAAGTAGAATGCCATACTGCACTCTAACCACTGCATCACTACAGCTCAGCTTGAAGGCAAGAAGTGTCCAATCCATATCAAACACCATAAGATGGGGCAGAAGGAGCTCTGGAGTAGCCCATCAGCAGTTAACATTTGGACAGCAGATTGAGCAACATGTTTCTGTCATGGTTTGGGACACAACTGTCTCTGATTCGATCATGTAACTGAGGGTGAAAGAACAAAGCTGCTTTCCTTTTCCACTACAACCTCGGTCTGAACATCGCTTCCTTAGATTCAGAAGGGAAGAATGCAAGACTTGAGACTTCACTCCCACCCAGTCTCAAGGCAACCAATGCACAAGGCTAAAAGCGCAGGGATCTTCAAGACCCAAGAGCTTCTATGTATGTACAGCTGCATTGGCAGTTGCTCCATGAAAGAGCTTAGTTGGCTGTGAATCAGCTCTGAAGCAACATGGTTGTGAATTGCTCCAAGCTTTAAACTCCCTTTCCTTGCGCTATTTATTGATTTTCACTGTGTTCTAATCTAGTGTTATGCACTCTGATTACACCTTACATTTAGGAAATTTCATTTTTGGTCTGACTCCTTTTGTATTATAAACACTCATTCTCAGTTTGCCTTTATTTCTTGAGTAGGCTATTGTGTTTGTACCATATGGAATTAATGGTTTATCTTACAGTATTTTACCAAATGTACTCATATGGTCTTGGTTCACATAACCTTCTGAACCACAACTCATTTTAAGTCATTTCTGCAATAGTATTTTCTAATATCTGCCTAGCAACACTCAGTGCTATAAAGTCTGTCCGCAATCCTCTGTAGCAATCATGTGTATGTTAGAAAAATCAAAGTGGCAGCCACGGATCAAATCAAAGCCCTGCTCCTTTTAACATGCAGTCATATGTGCAGTTGTAAACAGAAGTTCAACTTTTTTTGCTATTGCCATGAACACTCCTGAAAGCAGAAAAAGAATAATTGAGTCTGATTTTGCCTTCAGTCAACTGCTGTTAATTCCGCCCTCAGTGCCTGAGGCCTCTCAGTGCAGATATAGAAAAAGATCCACGGAAAATGCACACACCTCCGACACTATTGAGGTGATGTCACTTGAATGAGATTGCAATTTTATAGCTTTTGAGCACTAATACAGAATTCTCTTTGTTATGTAATTACAGAGTGATTGCATTTAAAAAAGAGAAAATGTATTCCCAGGAGGGGAGTTCAAAAAAGGAGAGATTTGCATGAAAAATGGCATATGTTGTTTATCTATTTAGATGCAGTTTTAAACTGCTGGGATTTGCCCAGGCAGTTACCAGGAGTCAACATGTTTAAATGGGCAGGACAAAAGACAAATAAACGGTTGCTAAACCTCCATGACAATTCTAGTCTGGCCAGATCAGATGGACAGCACTGTCAATGGGGATAACCCTGGCAAGATGGTGGATTTACTTATGTTCTCTCATTTTCCTAAGTGACTCTCTCTCCACTCGTCACAGATCCTTGTCTGTCTAAAGCTGGCCAAATGCTATTCAAAAGATCACTTGGTTATATACCCTTTGTAGGCTCTGTCTCTGCTGCTACCCTACAGAACATTCCCATGTCAGACACTCGATCTAGGTGTAACAGAAGCAACCATCAAAAGAACTTGGTGTCTTTTATCAGTCACTCATTTTGAAAAGGTAAAATAGAAGCAAGCCGCTGATAAAAGAAATGGTTGAAATGCTTTAGGAAAGACCTGCTGCCACCATTATTACATTAAAGAGCAGGGGTTCGGCAACCTCCTTGATACAACTTTTTCTGCAGAAAAGAACCCAGTCAGCTGGGTTATCAAGATGAGACCTAAACCAGTTATATGCAGCCTACATAAAACTGAGCGTGACATTTTTCCTTTCAATGCACTGGCTCTGCTTTCCAGCTCACTTAATAATGCATTACCAGAAGCTGAGGCAGCTTGATCTCTGAGCCCAGTAATAACACAGATCGTATCTTCTCTGTAAGGAATCAGGTTACTGTCATTTGGGAATCCAACAGATGGAAACTCTGGGATTCTTTCCATGGCGTTTCTGCTTTGGAGGTCTCCCACTATAGTAAATTACAAGCATGTCATAATCCTGGTGTAAGACGGTCTGGGGGAGAGGGATGGGGATGGAGAAGGGGGAGGGGTACGATGAAGTTTGAGGAGTTGGAATAAACTTTGCTGCAGAGATACCCAGCAGGTTTTGAAAGCTCATGAGGCAGCAACCATGGTGAAAGAGTTAAGCAGGTCTGAATGGGACCTGCACCTGGGCCTGGATGAGAACCGTCTGATCCCCATGGAGGAAATGTGGTCTGGAAATAGCTTAGGTCAGTGATGGCTACCTTTTTAGACACCGAGTGCCCAGACAAGTCACAACTAATGAACTGAAGTTTGAGGACCCCTGATCTAAGGGATGCTCTGAAATTTCTATTGGTAGATTTCGTTTTTCTTCTCGAGATCATAATCTCTCTGGGATCTCTTGATCTCTCTTCTTTTGACATTTCCCTGCTTACCACAGACTTGCTTTGTTGCTCAGGGTGCATTGTATAAACAAGGGGGCACTGCAAAAGAATTAGGCATAACAGGGTTGTTTGTGTCGATAGTGCAAGAACTGGCTGTCTTGTCTCTTGTGCTTGCTTGCCTGCACATCTCCGCCCAGGATCACCGCATTGTCTTGAGGAATAGCTTGCGTAGGAGAGATTCTCCAAGCCTGTTGGTTCATGCCACATTAGCCAAACTCTTTTAGCTGCTACTAATCTGTTCACTGTTGAAACTTTGACCAGGTTGTGCTATTTAAAGTTGCCTCAAGCACGCCACATTTCTTGACTTACTCAGCCGGAGTTATGCATGATGGGACAGACCACTGTAAGGTAAAGAAGCTACACTACTTCAGAACTCAGGTGATGGTTGCAGTGGTTTAACATTTTTTTTTATTATTATTCAAACTTTCTTGAAAACAGAGACTTTGGACTTTCCTCCTTCAGTGTAGAGATCCCAGAATCAGGAAACTGCATCTACTGTCAGTCAGAAAAAAAATTCTGCTTTCTACTCCAACCCTCCTGCCCCCAATCCTTATTCTATTTCATGAAATAGATTTTTTTTCCCAAAGGAGAAGAGAATTTTGGTGATCTTCTCATGGTTGGTGGCTGGTGACTAGGCTTTTTGCTGTTATATGTGATAAAAGAACTAATGATGGATGTCCTCTCTATCCTACACTTCAGGTGAATCCCAAGGAAAGTCATAAGGATAGCAAAACTTTTTTCTACTTGTTCAGGAATTATGGGCAACAAGGAAGACTTCAGATGATAGAAAGATGTGTCACCAAAAACAAATCTACCGGTAGCATTCTTCCCAAAATACTAGAGAAATAGTATGGATATTCTTGAGCATCCTATTGTAAGATTGTAGGAAAAATTAGCCCTATTGCAAGTAGTCACCAAGGGTCTGTTGTCACTGTTGCTCTATTTCACCTTTTGTAGTACCCCAAGGAATGCAGGAATGTTGCTTGCAATGTGCATAGAGCATCCTTGGTACATTTGATAGTGACTGCTTCTTTGAAGATCATCCATTACATCTGTGAATGCCTTCTATGTTCCATGAAAGTTTAAAATTAAACTTACTAGTTTCAAAAAGGGATAAAGTGAAAATATGTATTTTAGGGACCTTTTTGCAAACTTTCTACTGGCTTCCCCATTGAGTTTCCGGAGAAGCTGGCAGAGAAGATTTCAAGTGACAATCACGTCATCATGGAGAACCTTCAAACCAGTTTTAGTTGCAAACAGGTTGCCAAGCAACTATATTATAATCGCATGACCATGGGGATGGAGGAGGTCATGACCGCATTTATAGCAAGGAATGTGACCTTCAATTAATCATTTAATGTTTTTAGAATGTCAATAAATATGGATATAAACAAATCTAGTAGATTAGTTTTTTCCAGCCTGGTGTCTATTAGATTTATTGAACTACAAATTTCATTAGGCGAGATCCAAACATGTTTAATACTATTTCTGGAAGCACAATATGGCTTATTTCGGAATCTTTTCTAATTTTATTTCCGCAACAAAAACCATGTGATGTGAATTGATCAGAGAAGATGCACCTAGTCTAAATTCAAGTAGGTCTTCAACTTGGATCATTCCCAGTGTAACATCTTAAATACTACATTGCTTTTGTGTAACTGGTTGGGGAGACATGCTGTAGAGCAGTGTTTACTAACCTTTTGGACCTTAGGGACCACCAAATTCATAATTTGAAATCTTCTGCGCCACCAATATGAATTTTTTAAAAAGATAAGTACATTTGTAAAATAATGATCAGAGAACTTCCATTTTATTAATATAAAAGGCACCTATTTAATATAACAAAATTAA